>CAIGRT010104441.1:0-25769 GCA_903798405.1 Fraxinus platypoda | reverse complement strand
GGGAGCACACACATCATGGATCCAGAGTTCGAGCCTCAACATGATGTTATTGGTCTTAATTAATTTGTTCTACCCAATGGTGGAGATAAAACCTTTAGAAGTGTATAGAAATGACGTTCACAGAGGTCTTATCGACCTCTCACATGAGGTGGGTCCCACGTCGGACGGACCTGATTAAAACATGGTTCAAATTTTTTCCCGCCCTCCCTTTGTATATTGTGTGTAGAGGTTCTGTGAAGTAGAACCTATGTACATGCAGTACGGTTCAAACCTTTATTAGTGCTGCTAATCAACATACCTTTCTTGGCTTTCTTTTCATACTTTTTCTGTCAATTTTTTTCACCAATTTTTAGCATTGATTTGATAGGAAACAAAATATATGTATCATATGTACTCGATTTTCTCTCACTTTTACGTCTCATTTGTTGTTTTGTCAAAAAAAAGAACAATAGAAGGCGTGTATTGATTCGGCTCATGTTTTTCTTGAATTTCTATTTTTTTTTTTCTTTTATTTTTCTTCTCTCGTTATGTATGGTTAAATCCAAAGTTCAGACGAATGACATACCTAGTTTTAAACCTTTATTTTCAATTATCAAGATTCTCGTGTATTGTTGTTTATGTATGGATTTTACTTCCATTATTTGTTGTCTTTTGAAGTAATTGGCTACTATTTAATTGATTTCGTAGTAAATTCGACAATTAATGGATAAAAGGTAGAGATACAATTTTTTTATTGTTGTTGTCTTTAATTGAATTCCTAATTGATTTAATGTATTTAGTTGAGACTTATTCTGATTCACGTAAAGATATTGTGAGTTCACTCAGCTAAATACGATTGCTTTGAACTCTAAATTGATTTAATTAGTGAATTTGACTGAATACAATGTTGAGAATTGAATTTGAGAGGGATAATTATGGCAAGGTCTTGAGTCATATTTTTCATACCTAAGTAACCCGAAATTGTCTATTGCGCACTTCTTGCTTGCTTTCGTAGATTGATAACTTTTGTAATTAAAATTAATCTATAATTATTATTTTTTTTACTCAAATTGAAACTAGGAATAGTTATACCAGTCATCACCATGTCTAATGGTCGATGCGGATTGGGCTAGCTTAGTTTATTTCAAAATAAATTCGGTGAGAACAAAATATGATAGTTGTCTTACATGTTGCTGACCCTTCTACTGTATACGTCCGAGTACACATATGTTGCCTGTTGGAATATCATTGCTGAGCCTGTGTTTGGAACTCATTTTTAATGAGATTTTTGGACCCTATCACATTTGGCTACAAGAACAAGCATATTTAAAAATTGAAAAATGTCAATACATTTGTCAGAGTGAGATAAATATCATAATACGTTATCCTAAAAACGATATTTCCCTCCTCTCGTATGCTTTAGAATTTTCGGCAAATAGTTTAGAGGATTTGACAAACCTTTTGTTAGTTTGATACCATTTTCGAGTAGTATTTTGTAAAACGATATTATGAATTAACGTTCGATTATTCGCATGCTACAATTTAAAACAATTATCTAAGGTTCCATGATCGTATAGGATGTCACAAATTGTATACTCGATGGTTCGGGTATAATGAGACACAATTCGTGACGTGATCAAAATATGCCGTTCACAATCTGTACATAAAGTTGAACGCTTTATGTTGATAAGATTGTATTGTTCTTATTGGGATTTGTCTAGATTTGAGAATAAGAACAATAATGTATTTTTTAATGCATATTGAACGAGACCGCGTAGATGACTCACTTGTGACCGCTCGGAATGAGATTCTACTCAATTATCAAACAAGTCACCTAAATTCTGAGGGGGTAATGTACATTTAATTACTAGTTCAAGTTCTTTAAGGTACCAATGAGTGGAGTCTTAATAAGAAGATTGATCTTGATGCTTTGGGAATGAGGCCGAAACAGTTAGAGATCATATACTTGCGATAATGAAATCTGTTAATCATCATGATGAGATGATCGTCGCTCTAAAGTATTCTTATAATAGGCAATTGAACCTGAGCTCAGTAGTTCGACGATGAAATTGTTTTTAAAGGAATTTGAATTTGTATTTTGATTAATTGGAGAACTCAAATTATTTTTTCTTGTATTTGGAAATAGAAATTTATCACCTATTTATAGATTTTCATCATATACCGCAAATAGATTTCAACAATTCATTTCAACTTTTCATGAAACAATACCAGAAATCAAATTTGAAACTAGCCTAACGGCTATTTTTTAACCACATGCGTGGACATGGCATAGCAATTTTAGCCTATTAGAACGCATGGTAAGTTAGCCCATGTGTATTGCTCCCATTCCAATTCATTTATTTGGGCTCAATTTAACTCATTTCATATATAATCTAGGCCCAATATAATTTAGATAACAGTTGCATCAGATTGAAATCAGAGCTAGCGCGCTCTGCCATCATGTCGCTAAATGGGGAAGTACACAGCCTGTGACATACATACCGCTGGACGAATTACGGCTCAAGGACAAAAACACAACTCTATATCATCAAGTGGATACACTACCGGCACAATTGGCTGCCGCGATATCTTGGAGAAACCAATAGACAAGCTGGGGATGAATATAATGATGAGAATCCATATGTCCGTAGGCGCGACCCCGTGTGGTTTGGAGACAGATGATGATCGCTGTTGGGAAGAATGATTTAAGGTGGATCAGCCTAAATTCTACGACTAGAAAGAACCAGGAGATTTCATTTGGGAGTTGATGACAAAAAATAGAATTTTAAATCTAATTCGACTAGTTAAGCTCATTACTTGGTGCTTCAAAATGATACCATGAAAGGCCTAACATTTAAGTGTCGCGCTTCAAAAATAAAACAATATAACAAATATTAAAATATAAAAATTGTTGGGTGTGACTCAAATTGAACATGATATGATTTTTGGTTGAATAGAAGAAGTTTAAGAAGTTTTGATTTTGAGAATCATAATTAATAAAGATCAAATTTCATCAAGAATTGTAAGTTTAGCTTGGGAAATGACTCTGAAATGAAGAAAAATACATCGGAGGCATAATTATTGAAAGTGGCCAGGGGTGGCGCCCCTATTGAAAGAAACATCCCGAGGCCAAGACGCCACCGTGATGGATTTATCTCAAATTTTCAATTGAGAGCGTTGAAATCTTGATATTGTAAACACGTTCATTATTGATTATAGTGAAATTCTCATCTTCTACCTATGGTTTTTGTCCCATCTTGGTTTTCTACATAAATATCGGTGTTCTTACTTATTTCATTATTGCCATTAACTTTCAATCAATTCATAACAAGTGGAATAAGAGCAAAGTAGATTTTCCGCAAGGCATCGATGAAATATGATATTCCATTATTGGATCAAAACACCATATTTAATATATGGCAAGTGAAGATGCTAGCGATTTTTTCGCAGTTGAATTTAGAGGAAGCCTTGCTTAGTTTTGATAAGATGCTTCAACCTGGACGTAGAATGAAAAGCAGCGTAGGGATCGAAAAGTCCAATCTCAAATTCATCTACATCTTTAAAATCAAATTTTTTAGAATGTTTTAAAGGAGAAAAGTGCGCTACGTTGTGATTGAAGTTGGAGCAACTTTGTTTGACAAAGAGTTTAACCAACAAGTTACACTTGAAACACACTTGTATTCTCATTGAATCTCCGAAAGTGCGTCATTGGATGATCAGTTAACTATGTTTAACGAAATTGTGGTCGATTTGGAGACATTGAAAGTTAAATACGATGATGAGGACTTAGCTTTGATATTGTTGTGTTCGTTGCCGCCATCATATATGACATTTAGAGATACTATTCTCTATAGTTGGAATATTCTCACCGTGGAAGAAGTCTATGATATTTTACTATCTAAGAAGAAAATGGGGCATATTGCTAGAGGATCTAGGAGTCAGGCTGAAGCCCGGTTGTTTGTGGGAGAAATCAAGATATGAATCTTGATAGAAATATGAGGGATATATCGAAATCCAGACATGCAGAGAAAACATGTCATTTTTGTAAGAAAAATGTGCGTATTAAAGATGATTGCTATGCTTTGAAAAATAGTAATAAGGCTGCTAATGTAATTGATAAAGGAAAGCAATGTATAAACACAGCAGAGGCTGATGTTGTGGATGATGGGCAAAGTGAATAAGAGCTTCTTATAATTTCTGACATGGGTTCCAAACCTTGTGAGGAATGGGTTCTTGACTCGATATGTACTTTCCATACGTGTCCCAACAGGGATTGGTTTACAACATACGAAGGAGTTTCGAGAGGTGCGGTGATTATGGGAAACAACGCGCCTTGAAAAATTGTCGAAGTTGATATAATCAGAATCAAAAGGTTCGATGGGGGCTATTAGAACACTTACAGATGTAAGGTGCGTTCTAAAACTGAAAAGGAATCTCATATCTTTGAGTGTACTTGACTCAAAGAGTTATAGATACACTGGTGAGTGGAGTTTTGAAGGTGAGCCGAGGTGCTCTCGTTGTCATAAAGGGACATAAAACTATAAACAGTTGTACATTTTGCAGGATTCCACATTAATAGGGGATACAGCAGTTTCTACTTCTTCTTCGACAAATGAAGAAATTACAAAACTTTGACATATGCAATTCAAGCATATGAGTGAGAATGGTATGGTAGAATTGAGTAGGGGGACTTCTTGATAGACAGAAGACCAGCGAGATGAATTTTTGTAAGCATTGTCTCTTTGGAAAATGGAAAAGAGTCAGATTCACTAAAGGAAGACACAACACGAAGGGAACACTTGAATATATTCATTTAGATCTTTGGGGACCGGTCGGGTGCCTTCAAAAGGATGTGTTTATTACTTGTTGACGGTGATTGATGACTTCTCCAAGAAAGTTTGGGTATTCTTCTTAAAGTAAAAGAGTGATGTGTTTGGGAACTTTAGAGAATGGAAAACAATGATAGAAAAACAGACCGAAAAAAAATTGAAACGTCTGTGCACAGATAATGGGTTAGAGTTTTGTTCAGATGAATTCAATAGCTTCTGCAGGGCTGAAGGCATCTTGAGACACCTGACGGTGCCTGGAACTCCTCACCAGAATGGTGTGGCGGAACAGATGAATAAAACTTTGATGGAAAAGGTTTGTTGTATGCTTTCAAATTCGAGGTTGCCTAAAACCTTTTGAGCTGAAGCTACTACTACAGTTTGTTTTCTGATTAATCACTCACTCTCGACTGCCATTGAGAAAAAGACACCAGAAGAGGTATGGTCTAATAAACCTTCTTGTTATTGTGATTTGAAGATTTTTTGGTGTCCTGCTTATGGTCATGTTGATAATGAAAAGTTGGAGTCTAGGTCTAGAAAGTGCATCTTTCTTGGGTATAAATCACGAATGAATGGGGCATAAATTGTTGTGTCCTAAAACAAGAAAAGTGGTGGTTAGTAGAGATGTGATGTTTGATGAACTTGATATGATTTATGGTTCACCTCGTGAGGATTCTGATAAAATTGAGGAACATAATTATTCAACTCAGGTGGAGCTGAAAATTGGTCCAAGGGGACAATCGGAGGTTACAAAACAGTCTACTACGGATTAGCTAGTTCAAAGCTGACTGACAATACTTTTCCTACCCCACTAGCAACACCACAATATTCAATTTCCAAGAATGGACTTCGCAGAGATATTAGACATCCACAGAAGTATGGAGAAGCGGATTTGGTAGCTTAAACATTGAGTGTGGCTGACAGTATTGATTCAACTGATGAGCATGCTACATATTCAGAGCAATCGGTTGCAGTGATTCTAGTAGATGGTTGATTGCTATGCAGGAAAAGATTGAGTTATTGAATAAAAATAATACTTGGGATATGGTGAAATTATCAAAGGATAAAAAGGTCGTTCGCTGCAAATAGGTGTTCAAAAGAAAGGAAGGCACAACAAAAATTAAAGATGAAGGTATAAGTTCATATTAGTAGCAAAGGACTATAGTCAAATCCTATGTGTTAACTTCATGGATGTGTTTTCACCAATTGTGAAGCATGGTTTTATTCGAGCTTTACTTGGAATAGTGGCTAAACATGACTTGGAGCTTAAGCAGATGGATGTAAAAAATGTAGGATTGGCTTTTTTATCTTTTCTTTTTATTTTTTCCTTTTCTTTCACATTTTGGTAAAAAAAAAAAAAAAATGCTTGTGTACATCACCATTTACATATTCTGTAATGAGTGACGATAAATTGAATTAAAACTACTAAAATATTTTCACTACTTAAATAGTTATATATGTAACGTGGGTTAATAGGGGGGAATTATTTTTATTTGGTTGGTGAGATTTTCACTTAGGCAAATATCATCACATCATGTATTGATAAATAAATCTGTAAATTGTGATATATAATATAGCATAATCAATTTGTAATTTTTTTTATTAAAATGTTTTCAAATTATTTTTTTACAAAAACTCAATGTTGATTACAGATTTTAAGTTAATTGTCCCAATGGTCATTGACCTATGTGTATGTCTTCGTTTGCTCACTAAAATTTATGATGTCGAGTTTTGGTCACTAAACTTATTAAAACATTGGACGTTACTCACTAGAAAAACATCAATTTCAAACCGTTAAAGAAAATATGTGACATGGCTAACGGAATGCACACGTGACGCTTCGTCACGCCTTTAACAAATTACTAAGTCTCTGATTGCTCACTAAACTTTGAAAAACATCTTCGATTGCACATTGAACTTTGAGGTAGTTGAATTTTGGCTACTAAATTTATAAAAATGACGTTGATTTGTTGTTCGTTAAAAATGTGTACCGCAAACACACGGATAGCTTAAAACTAAAAAGCTGGACAAAGGAGTCCGGATTGTCAATCCCACGAGAAATGATTACTCAATTACACAATAGTTAGATTTAATTTTAACATATTTTTGTAGAATTTTAAGTTATTTTCACCATTTGAAAAATTCAAATTTATTGTGTATTTTGTTGTTAATTTTAAATTTATTATGTGTTTCATTATAAAATTCAAATTTTAATTAAATTTATTGTCTGTTTCATTGCAAAATCTATTTAATTAAATTTATTGTGTGTTTTGTTGCAAAATTCAAATTATATTTTAATTTAATTTTAATAATGAACACGCAATAAATTTGAATTTTTCAAATGATGAAAATAGCTAAAAATTCTATGGAAATATGTTAAAATTAAACTTAATTATTGTGTAATTGAGTAATTATTTCTCGTGGGATCGATAATTCGGACTCATATGTCTGCTTTATTACTTTTATATGACTCGTACGCTTGTGATACACATTTTTTTATCGAACGACAGATCGTCGTTGTTTTCATAAGTTCAGTGGTCAAAATTCGACCACCTCAAGGTTTAGTGAGCAATCGAAGACGTTTTTCAATATTTAGTGACTAATCGAAGACATAGCAATTTATTAACAGTGTGCCAAGGCAACACATGTGCATTCCATTAGCTACGTCATTAATTTCATTAAAGGTTTGAAACGGATATTATGTTAATGAGTTACGTTCAACGTTGAGCTAAATTTAATGGTTAAAAAATGATATTTTAAATTTTAGTGAGCAATCGAAAAAACGAGTTCAGTGACCATGGATACAATTGACTCAAGATTTTACCCCTTTTAAAATAGATACGTACGGCTCCAGCGCTATTTTGGAGAACGATATTCGTTTTGAACTTCAATAAAACCCTGAACCAATTTTACTCCCTCTCTCTCCCAACCCAGACGCCCGCGGCGCTTTGCCTTCTTCTCCCCTTGTACTCTCAGTAAATAATTAATCAGGTAATGTTATAAAACTTGCATCTTATAATATATTTTACTTTATTGCGTGCGTGAATTTTTCTTTTTTCCCAATCAATTGAGAGTTTCCCTCAGTTTTAATGTTAGATGTACACTGTGTTTCCGCGTGTGCATATTTTATTTTCATATGTGGATGTGGAACAAGACTATCCTTGTACATTGATTCGTTTTGAGCGCTCAACGTTTGGCTTGAAAACAGCCTATGACTAGAGCAATGAAGTTGTTGTACCTTTTAGAAGATTTTGTTGTTAATCAACACGTCTATTTCCCCTACTGAGTTAGCAATGCTTGATCTATTGCAGTATAGGGTTACATACACTTGGTAGCTGAATTTTAGGAGACTATGGATGTTTCCAGTGAAGCGCGTTACAAACCAACATCTGAATTCGAGGAGGATAAAAAAGATCCACTTGTCGAACTCAATTTAACCGACTCAACGGAGCTATGGCTCATTCAGTGGCCCATTAATCAAGTAAAAATCTTTTTACTTTCATCGTGTTCATTATCTACTCGTATCAAATTGTAATTTTATTTTATTTTCAATCTAACTTGTTTCAAAATGAAATAATCAACATCTCTGGTGGAAGATTGTGTTTATCTCGAACATGAATGTGGAGATGGATAAAAAATATTAACAGGTGCTACTGTTTTATTCCTTACCAAAGTAATAGTTGAACCCACAAAATTTAACATAATAGTTGAATATCAAAAACTAATGTCCAGTTCTAAAAAATTTTGGTCATGGTCTTCTATGTACAGTTTTATCACATTGACTTCTGAAAGCAAACATGTTAAGAGTTTTCCCTCTATGTTTTCCTTTTCTAGTTTCATCCTATAATGGCTGAAAAACTGAATTTCTGTGTATTTGACATTCTTTCCATCAAAACTCATCTTGCTTCTTGAAACACTTATACTGAACAAATGATTTTTTTTTAAGTGACTTCATCGTTGTTTGTTTTCAAGAGTCCTGGCTTAATTACATTGTCCTGCTAAGTAATGTAGGCTCCTGATTTTGACGGGCAAGAACTGTCATTAAAGCTTCACCGTGATGGACATTTGGGCAGTTTTGATGGTTCTTCTGGTAATTTGGGTTAAGCGCTGCCATATTTGCCTATGCGCAATATATTTTAGCTATTTCTTCACTGTTTTAGCATTGTTTTGTGGTGACAGGAAAATCGTATGAAGTGGTTAGTTTCAAATCCCAGGATCCTGAGGCAACGGTTTTCTTATCTTCGGCATCAGAGTCAAAAATTGGTACTCATTTTTGAGTTTTCTTGTCTTGCTTTATGTAGCTTTCTTGGATTGTTGCTTTTATTAACGTGATTAATTATAGAAATAATGACTAATGTCATGTTTGCTATTAGTATATTAACATTTTGGGTATGCAATTACTAGTTGGACATTACTTGTACGTTACAAGTTCTTTTCAGATACAAACGCGAGGTAACATGATCAAGTGGTTATGGATTTGATAAAATAAATTAAGATGTAGAAGTTAGCAAAAATAATAATAATAAAAATTGATATATTTCATAAATTGGAAGTTTTACTGCCTTTATCAACCTTCTACGTTTCTTTCATATCATTATCCATCATTGTAATATGAACATGAGATAGGGCAGCTGATGCCCAGTTGTTTGCAAATACCCAAGAATGATTCTCTGCGTTGTGTACCTGCACTGAACTGTGGACAATTTAAAAAAAATAAAAATAAAAAAATTAGAATCTGTAGCCAACATCACGAAGTTAGTAGTTTGATTTTAAGAACTAGTTGTTTTCATGTTGTAAACTAGTTGACTTGATTTATCCATTTAGTTATCTTTTCTTGTTTGTGTTGGAACCATTACTGACTAACATGGTTATGACATGCTAAAATAGAAGTTGCAACTGGCATATAACCTAGCACGTGGATGGCCGCAACATACACGAACTGTGATTCAAATGTCGTTTGCCAAGTGTTAATAACATATGATTTAATGGACTAGACTTCTTGTGAGTTAATTTATTTTTGGTTATTATGATTGTTAACTGAAGCAAATAAATGTTTGAATTTATTATTTTCACAAGAGAGAATGGACTTTGGACTCTCAACTGAAAATTATAGACAATTCTGTCATTTATTGTCCCTTTGTGTTGGAGTAGTGCAGAAGTTACTGATTTGTCTCCTTTTATAAAGTTCTCCTTAATGTTGTGGTGAAATGTACATCGTAAATTTGGTTTCATTTTCCATTGATGCATTATATTTCAGCTGGGAAGATCTCAAGGCGTGTATCTCTTGTCCATTACCCTGAACCTAGTGAACTTCAAAAGCACAATAGCAGTAACTTGAAAGAGATGTCTCAGAGGTCTTCTGCTGCTACTTCAACAATGTCGGGTCGTCACTTTGCAACTCCTTCTCGAAGTTCTCGACAAAGAAGCTCTCAAATAATGAGTGGCTATGTTTCATCCGCGCCAAGTAGTAAAAACAAGAGTTCCATGTCTGGTCCTGGGGAATCTCCAAAGCCTAAAAAGAGAGGACGTGTTGATGAGTCGAGTAAGTCCACTGGTCAGTCTGCCCAAGATTCAGGACGAGGAAATAGTGCAGTTACCTCCACTGGATCCTTGGAGCATTCTGACAAAAGAAAATCAAAGAAGCAAAAGAAAAGTGAGGTTTAAAGTGTTGTATGCTCGAGTATTTATAACATACTGTCTTACCTTAGTACTCTGGTTATTCATCTTTATAATATGTTGTGTATCTTTACTCTAAATTTGGAAGTCTTCAACTCGAGAAAATTTTGTTCTTTGCTTCATTTTCGTGATCATTTGTTGAGTTTCAGGGAGCCTTTGTTTGATCTTTGATTTTTTAAGCCGGTTTTCGTTCTTTAGCCATCTTCATTGCAAGTTCTTGTGTATAAATGCATCTGGTGTTAATTATCGAGAACATATAAATGAGGGAAGGAAAATAATGTTCTAGCTCTTGGTGATTGTTAATTTACTTATATTAAGCAAATGTTTTTAACCTATCGTCAGTGTCTTGACTTTGTGATACTCAAATTTCGACTTTTGTTACTTCATAATTGTCAACGTCATATTTCTAAACACAAAAGAATAAATTGCAAAACCATCAGAATTTAAGTGCAAGCTCTTTGCATATATATCGGGTTAATTTCATTTTTGATCGCTCAACTTCAACTGAAATCTCAATTAGATCACCCAGATTTTAAAATTATCATCGCCTTTGCATGTATCTTTCACTTGATTTAAAAATAAAAATAAATAAATAAAGTAACTCTTGGTTCCAAAGGTAGAATGCATTGAGATAACCATGGCACATTTTCAGACTCCAGTCAGCTGTAAGTAATATCGGGCTGCCTCATGCTGGATCAAGTTTTTGTTGGCCCATAGACCCATTGAACTTTGAATGCAACCCACCAACTGAATCCATGCCAAGTCAGACAGCCCAACTTGCTTTACACCTCAAATAGCATGATAGGCTAGCTCTTTTTTTACCTCAAATAGCATGATAGGCTAGCTCTTTTTTAAGTCGAGCATCGCCTAAGTGTGCTATACTTGAAAATGTGTGCTGCATCTTTATAGAAATTCAATAATCATGTCATGTCACGGGGTATTAGTTATCACCGCAAAAAACACAGGATGGAAACAAAATGTTAGCCATTCATTGATTCTACCTGTCGCAATTCTCCATATCGAGAGTAAAGATTTCAGCAAAAACCATTCAGTACAATGCACATTGCTGTTTTCAGCAAAATCTTCATTATCTATGCAGCTCAAGAGTGCGGAAGATTCAAAGATCCTACTTGAGAAATTCCTAAATCTGATTTGTGATGGATACAATGAACTTGGATGTAGAAATTCAAGTTCATAACAAAAAACATGGCTGCACCAGCAACCAATTGGTTTAACCAATCTCACTTTGGGTCGGACCTAGGCCTTGCTTCCAAGCTCATAAAGCCCAGCCTCAGTAACTCGAATCCATTTCAAATAGTCCCTTCATCTCTTTTTCATGCAAAAAGCAAGAGAATAGACGAACTAATCCTAGAATATCCTGATGAACCACTAGCTTCCATTTTAACCTAACCCAGTTTTAGTCCCGGGTAAAGGTCTAAGCATCGGATGACTGAGAGACAGCTGGGAATTTCCAGAGTTAAACAGTGCATTCGGGGCAGAAGAGGACGGTTGTATAGCTGTAAGTGGCAATTGGGGCCCAAGATCATACATCCCTTGTTGTTGCATAAGGGACATATGGGGATGGACAGGTTGGTTATGGCCATACCCAGAAACAAAAGGTGGTTGCGAGCCTAAAACAACTTGCTGCCCATTTCCCGAGTTATTATTTACAATGGCAGAACCAACACCTGGTGGACCCATTGCTCGAGAACCTCCACCAAACTGTGCTGACATCACGAGGCCTCGTTCTGCAGCGAACCTCTGCCGTGTTCTTTCCATCTGTTCGCATTCTCTCATCAATAAGGTCTCGATTTCTGCAAACTGCTTCAGCTTAAGCTCTAATCTCTTCAACTGAAAAGGAAGAGGAAGCACGATTGAACTCGTTAGATATCCAGTAATATCATGAAGGCCTAGTATTTAAGAAATATAGTATTTCCTTTCCATCTAAAGAATAGAATCATAATAAATGGATTAAGCAATTCAAGGCAAGAACATTACAACTTCCTGAAATAAAATATTAAACAGAATATCAGATGATAATCCATTTGCAAGTAGTAGAAAACTAGAGGACGGCATTAAAAACCTTGAAAGAGAGATACTGACTAATTTTAAGTGAAAGTGTACCTTGTAATAGTCGACGAACTCTACATATCATCGTCACAAGACTGATTATAGTCAGCCCCGTAACTCGTTATATTTTAATTCAAGGATGACTAGTAGTTTTAGACAGCACAGGTAAATCTGTGATGTTTCTTGATCATATCCTAAGCTGATTCGTCAGTTACCATGGATTTTTGGATCCAAATTTTCTGAATTAGTCTAGTTGTGATACGTTTGCTTCAGCATCACAGATCCAGCCAAGGACATATGATCGCTATGCCTATGATACATGTATATGCATAAATGCATGATTCTAATGAAAACATCATCCAACATGTATTCTCTGAAGAGCTGGGAGAAAAAAGGTCAACACCACAAATTCAGGAGGATGGTCATCTGAACTGGAAGTTTGCTGCTTCCAAACTGTTTACTGGTTACTAGCTCGCAAGTTAGTAGTTTGTGAGTTTGCCCTGCCAAGAGGGTGCTCCAAAAGGAAATAACAGGAAATATATTAGGGGAGGGGGTGGGGGGTTCCAAGAGGTACGACTTCAATCAGATCACGGAAGTAGAAACTAGACCGATAAGAGACCCAACAAAAGGGAGAGCTTTCCTAGATTGCCGCATAGAAGATGTTGCTTACAAGATAAAGATCGTGTAGGTCCAGGTTCAGATAAACGACATAAAGAAAGAGAATGAGGTGTTAATGCTTTCTCAAGGCAATGCATCATTAGCAAGGAGCGTCGAAAAATTCAATGGTGAAAGTTAAAGATGCACACAATGAAAGACGATGTATAGACTTATGTTACAGGGATAATTATAAACGAAGTGGCTAAATTCAGAAATTGGTGGAGCAATTATTAATCTTATCTACTTTACAAATCTTAGGTCAGGAAGTAAGGTAATACATTAGAACATCTTACAGCTTGAGATATTGTCATCCTAATGCTGACACGTTAGAGACGTGTGTAGTGTGTGGTAGCATCTTTCAAAGGTGTTGCTTTGTGTGGGGGGATGGTGTGGGAAAGAAATATTAACCCTCACAAAAATAAAAATAAAAACATTTTTGAAATTATTTTGCAAAGCAAGTTGCCGTAAATGCTTTTCAGCTTAGTTTTGAAAAAGTAAACAAACTCAAACATAGTTATCAAACATAGTAAACTGGGTCATCAGGTCACTGGTTAACTGGTGGTTCACTAATCGAACTGCTAGGTCATTACTTAGAAAATTTCAAGATTTATATTTTAAGACAAAATTAATTTTTTTATGTTAATTGTCACTAATCATTTTTGTCCATAAATTCTTAATATTGTAAACTTATCTTTTACTAGACCTGTTTGATGTAAATTTTTTATAATAGATTTTGCAAAAAGTAATTTTTTTGAGAATGTATGATTAAAAAGTCGAAAAATTTTATGGGTGTATGGGCAAAATTATTTGATTAGAAAAATGTATGGTTGAAAATAAATTTAAAAAAAAACTGTGCCAAACAGGGGCATAATATTTACTTTTTAATTTTATGATTTTTTGAATTCTATAATTTTATAATTTTGTACAATATAGTATTTCTAATGAAATAGAGAACATTTTTGCAAACAAATATTCTATCAATTATATAAAAAAATAAAGTTAAAAGTCCATTAACATTTTCGATTCATTTAGCTAAATATAATTCTACTCTACATAACAAACCATAAAATAATTATTTGATTTTAAAAAGCTATATAATGTTTTGTACAAATTTTTACTTTATTCAATTTATATGTAATATGTGCTTGACCATAATTTTTTCAAAAATAATTTAAGAGGGTAGTAGATGATTTACGAGTGAATTGCCCAAATAGTCACTAAACTTAACGCCATGCTTCCAAGGGGTCACTGAACTCTAAAAATCATCCAAGTCATCACTGAACTTTGTAAAAGGTTTCCACGAGGTCACTGACTTTAAAAATCACCTCATTCATTACTAAACTTTGCAAAAGATTTCTACGAGATCACTAAACTTTGCAAAATGTTTCCTACGAGATCACTGAATTAGTGACTCCTGAGAAACCTCTTACAAAGTTCAATGATGAAAGGGATGATTTTTAAAATTCGGTGACCTCGTGAAAATCTTTTGCAATAGTGATAACTTGGGTGATTTTGAAAATCCAGTGACCTCTTGGAAGCATGGCGTAAAGTTCAGTGACTATTTGGGCAATTCACCCATGATTTACTATCAATTATATATTCAATGAATACACAAGTAATAACAACAGTTCTTGGCTCCATTGGTACTCTTTCCACATTTTAAAGTGAAGGTCGTGAGATCAAGCCATTGATCCCTCATATTTGGCAAAATAATTTTTCAAACCAGGCCAACCAGGTCGCTGGTTTATACAAAAACTGCTGGTTCAGCCAGATTTGACCGGTTCTTGACCGGGTCAAGTGCAATCTGGACAACTAAGGGCACCTTTCTTGAATAAGGGCCCAGGCCAGCGGTTTTCCGGCCAACCGGTCGGTCCGCACAGGGTTTTATAACTAACAACTTTATTTCTTTCAGTTTGATCAATTAAGTTTCGACAAGGCTCCAGTTCAAATAACAGCACTCTTGCATGCACACAAAATGCTCAGATAAAACTTATTATTTAAAAGAAAACTCAGTTCCCAGTACAAAAAAAATTACTGATGCAAATGCACCAAATTTTCAGAAATAATAAAAGACCGAAGTCCTCAATGAGATCAGCAAGGTTGGTACCTGATGATTTACAATATTAGCAGATAACCGTTGAATTTCACGTTCTTCATGATCAGCAAAAAGCTTCGCCTTCAAAGCTGCTGCAGCAAGACCAGCTTTTGCAGCAGCTTTCACACTTTCAGCAGATAATGAAAAAGCCTCTGTATCCTGCTGACTCCAATGACTTTGTCCTCCAATCATATCTTCTGAGCATGTCATTCAAAGGAACTAAAAGAAGAAATGAGAAGAAGACTAAATAATCCACAGCATACCTTTTTTACAACAATTTGTGTTTTCCCCCCGAGGACTCCTCCCTCCCTTACAATTGTCCTTAGACAAGGCGGCCAAGGAAGCATGGGCACAGGCTGCAGCCACTCTTGGCCCCAATGCAGAGGTCAGAAAGGCAACCTAGAAACAACAGCAAATAAGTATTTATTAGACGTGGAGAGAAGAGGTAGGAGCCAACTGAGAAGCCAGTATTTTTGAGGAAAAATTATGCATTGCTAAGTTAGAAACAAGGTATTTCAATAAGAACGGCAAAGAGGTGGAAAAAGAGAGGATCTTCACTTTGAATACATATGCACAACAATGCTGCAATTTAACTAGTAACGAGTCGATGTCAGGGTAAGAAACCTTGTGACATTCTTTCCTACAGAAAGCACGGCGGGAAGAGGAAATACAACCAAACCACACCACCTTGACGCTGTCAGGGGATTGAAGGGACAAGGGAATATGTGCAAGTATAGAAGTAAGATAAAATCAATCTAGAGCAGTCAAATGGTTAACATAAAACGAATGGTAGGTGAAATCTGATCGACCCATTCTCACTCAAGTGAAACAGTAAACCCACATTTACCCCACCTTTTGGTTTTGGTTTCCTCCAAGTGTGTTTTCTTCTCCTATTTCCAATGAAATTAAAAATGCATAAAATAATGCAACTACGCATAATAAGCCCAATAAATCATAAAAAACCTGTCAGTTACTGGGCTGAGAGTGAACTTTACTCTCTCAATGCACAGAAAAGATGGAGGACAAGGCCACAAATTATTTAAGACAACTCATAAACTGTTGAGACAGCTACAACTGCACCAAGACCCAATTCATAAACCCATATACAGATCATGAAACACCAATCTCCAGTTAATTACCTGGACAGAGAAAAGATGATACTCTCCCATTGCGAAGTAAGATGGGAGAAAAAGCTGACAATTATTTATAGTAGTTCACAATCTGAACAGAAAGCCCAACTACACCAATACTCAATGCATTAACCGAAATAAGTAGAAATGCTTTCTGCCTGGTATGGTGATATCTCAATATGGGACCATAAAGAAGTGGCATTGACAACTGCAACAGTTTGGAAAATAATCTTGAGCCTAAGTTGGTTTCAAGGGTGACCTATTTAGACCATAATAAATCTTCATTGAAAAACCCCAAGTATATCCATAATTGAAAGAGTATTCCAACTTATCTTAGGTTGGTTAACGTGACTTCAGCAAATAAAAGAGAGATGAAAATATGCGGAGTTAAAGACAAAAACATGCGGAGATAGAAAGAGAGAGGAAGAGGAGTGTGAGGGAGAGATAGAGATAGAGAGGGAGTTATATACATATTGCTTAAGCATGAATACCGGAGAAATTACTTACCAGGTTCATAACAGGGTTACCGGAATTCGCAAAGGGAAATTTATTTTCAAAATCACCATCTTCCAAGCTGGACCCTGTCTCACATAAGAAATGTAAGTGTGGAATCAGAGAAGTTGCTCAATCATAATAAAACCAGCATTGCTACCATTTGAATTGGGATGTAATATTCCATGATCATCTTGGCTCCGTGCATTTGACGAACCAGGTATGTTTGGAACATCAATGTTTTCCAGCGAAGCACCATCTAGTGGAAGACGCACAAAATGAAGGATGCACTGTGCTTTTGACTTCGTACCAACATGCCCAGCAATTTGATTCCAGTTTTCATTGTACAGTTGCATCCCCTCAAGCAGAAGTAGTGTTTCCTGGTTGCTCCAATTATCTCCATCTGCATCTCCATAATCATCAGCGGAACTGACCTTCACAAAATCAAGGCTAGAGTGACCGGCAACAAATCTTCCCTCATTGAAGCAATCCAAACACAACAGTGTATCAGCCTGTCAAAGATGTTGGTTAGCCACAAAAGTAATACAGCATAAATGTCAATCAATTTTTTCATCACGAACTTCGGAAACTCAAAACGTATTTTAGACTCATGGAGGACCGGGAAAAAATACTGTATTTATCACCTACTCCTCAAATGAATAAAAATTAGTGTATAATTAACCAGTCACTTGGCAGCAATGACTGGTAAAAATGTCATGCTTTTTATCTCTTCACCAAATATTCAAATTCTGTTATGCCTAATTACAGAAACCTGAGTGATATTTAATTATGACATGTTTCCATCTGGGGAAGTTGTTGGGGGGGGGGGGCATGCCTCACTCTTTCCTCAACAGCCCTAGAACTCTCAGCTTCATCACCACACCACTCAGCTATTGTAACTCATAAATTTAAGTGTGAACTCAATATTCTGAGTGTAGGATTAAATGAATGTTACATTAATAGGTGTGTTGAACTACTCTTGGAAATTCTATTATGTAAATACATCTTGTATAATAATGATCTAAGATAAGTGGGTCACTGATCCCTACGAAGCATCTTTATGGGCTTTTCAGTGTTCATGACTGACGGTGTAAATAACTTTGCCGAATGTTCATGCACGTCTTCATCTCAAGGCATATTAATTTTTTGACTTTTATTGGAAATTAACTTGATTATATCCAACAAGTACATATAACAGAATCTCAATAGAATTGAACTGAGGCCAGATCTAATCTTAATAACTCTTTTCATTTCTAAGGCAATGATGAAAGTGGTACATAGTAGCCTCCCATAACCATAAGCAATTCCACCTAACCCAATCACTATTGAATATATAGAACTAGAAATCAATTTCGAAGAATGTCAGGTTATTGAATTATGAATAAGATTGCAACACAATGCAAAACTGGAGCAGTTTTTGGTGAACAGCAAAGCAAAAGCTAAAATCTAAAGATCATGGAAAACCGAGTTAGGGGTTTCAAGTTAAGGGTATGAATCAGGAGTAATCGAGTTAAGGTTGGTTCACGAGTCAACAAAGATTCAAAAGGTTGTAAAGATTCGTGAACTCGATTGTATCACACGGTCTGCTAAGAAGAAAAATAGCATAAATATAAACGAGATGCATAATAATCATGTATATCTTGCCTGATCGCATAAACGACATAATTTGTGACCAATAGCCACACGTAAAGCCTATTTACTATTAAAGCATGTATACCCTTTCCAGAAGGAATATTCCACATAAACATCACTTCTTCCAGAGTTCCACATCATTTACCTAAGCCTAAGCAAGAAAGAAGCTATAAACTAAAATGGCACTCGTCCCTCATGTTCTGACAAAAAAACTACAATTATAGGTCTTCTATATCAGTATCTCGTGAAACTTTGAGCCCAAAAAATGACTTAACCTTCCACCAAAATTGTTTTGAAGGAAAGGTCTAAAGCAACACCCAGGGATCACTGAAGCTTCATGGGATTATTCTCCCCGACATAGTAGTCATAGTACTTAGTTCCAAAAGTTTGATTGTATTTTTCCCTAGCAGAATCAGGATTATTTCTCAACCCAACTTGAGGTTAGCTCAAATGTGAAATGTCAGAATTTGATCGACTTGACTTATTTACAGTTATAGGTTGGCCTGGTAGGCAAGATTATGCATTCTGGAAGCTTTCTGAAGCCGATTACAGTGTACTATCTATTTTTCTTATATAAAGAAATTCTGCGTATCTACATAACTTCTACCTTCGAACTTTTCTTATAGACTAAAGTTAAAAACACAAGCTCAAACTATGATGCTCAAATTTGACATTCCGGCCGGCATACCCGTGTCGACACGACAGGACATGGGTATGAAATATGGGGCGGATCCTTCAATTTGCAAGCGGGTATGGCAATTGTAATTAATTATGCCATTTCTAACTTTTATTTTAATTTTGTACTTTTGTCATGTAAATTTATGTTGTTTTTGGTGTTTTAGACTTTTAGTACAAGTTTCTAATTGGTTTTAAGTGACATGTTCTATCTTTTAAGTTTTAACAATTTGCCACTTAATTATTATTTAACTTTTTTCAATTAAACCAAGGAATTCCCTGCATCTTCTCCTTTTGTGCCCGATCAGATTCACAATTGTCTTGCTCATCATTCTTCTGTAGCATACTCTCGAATTTTTTCCACAGCCGATAATTTAGGTTCATCTGATCCAATGCCAAGCCCAAACTTTCCTCCAATTTTATTTTATTTTATTTTTTGTCATTTGCCCTAAAATCGATGTTGTGATACCAAATGATAGGTACCAACACAGATTAAAAAGCGAAAGCACAAAATGTAAAATTGTATTGCTAAATGAAGATGAATCACAAAGTTTGACGAGCATTCGAGAGGTCTATCTCTCTCCTAATTACAAACCCTAATTTCTGCCTAACTAAAATAAAACTACCCTCCACCTATTTATAGATAAATGCCTATACAATTCATTGTATTAAATACCCTTACTACCCCCATCCCCTAGAACATGAACTTGATGGTTCCTATAACTCTTATTCAAGAATGGCATGGACACTACAACATACAATGCAAAAAAATTTATCTACATTTTCAAACTTGCATAAATATCAATATTACAGAAAATAATAGCTCCACGAAAGAGAAATAAGGTCATTTTCAAACTTGCATAAATATCAATATTATAGAAAATAATACCTCCACAAAAGAGAAATAAGGTGAGTTAATAGCAATCAAAACAATGATGTCTCACAAAGAAACTAAGACACATACATAAAGGTTTAAGAGAAGTGATTGCAACCGTATGCTATTTACCTCTTTCTGCGACTGATAATACACAACAGGAGTTGGCCTAGAGCAATGATTGCATTGATGCTCAGATAATTGTCCTCGGATGGTGCTGTCGAAGTCGGAGTCCTCTTCATGCTGACCACCAAGTTCTGGATAAACATCGGTCGCCTTGAGTCTACATTTAGGCTTGTCAAATTGGATCAAACTATCAATGGATTTCAAAGCAGCAGAAGCCACACGAAGTAAGCCGTTTGAATCCTGGCATAAATATGTGCCACCCTTCTGGAGCTCAGATTTAAGAGGAGTTGCACAATAGTTGATGATTCCCCAATGATCAAGAAATCTCATAATCCGAGTTAAATCATCTAATTCAATACCAGCTACAATTTCCTGGCAATCAGCGACTGAGAAGTGCTTCTCTGGGTTCTCCATATACTTTGCAACAATTAAATTCCGACACTCAATGTACTTTTCTGGTGTATGATCAGCTGACTTCCCAGAGAAAAAATGTGGCACCACTAGTCTCTCCAATCTATGCACTGAATTTGGTGAAAACCAGTCTGTTTATGCAAGGAACCAAAACAACTTAAGTTAAGGAAACATTCTAGCCTGCATGGACAAATACACATCATAGTAAACAAATATTGGTTCAATAAGAATGCAAATGGAGCTCGCTAAAGGCATGCAAAAGCAGTCTATAATAATGTTCTGGTCTTCTGACTCTCTAAGAATGTCGCAAGTTACCAATTCAGTATCATGATACCAAGGAAACAATGCACTGAAAATGACCTAATAAAGCAAAAATAAGTCACCCCGGGACAGCAAAATTTTCCATCCTTACCAGTAGATAGTCAAGATACATAAGTTCCAATTTGTTCAGTACCAAAAATGTATCTGTGTGCATTTTGGAGACAATGGGCCAGGGAGTTTGTAACATACCAGGTCAGGCTAAGAGCTCCATGTGTCACTTTCAGACTGAAGCTTTCCTTTTGACATTTTAGCCTGCTGTTTTTCCAGCTAAACATGTTTATTCTATCACATAAGTAGATTGGAGTTTGCAACATACACCAAATTTTAAATAAAGAGATAGTTCATTATTAATCACAGAATGAGAATGGAACATAGTTCGCTTTAAGATTTAATGTTAGAACATGACCAGCATTCAACTAAGAAGTTGTCATAAAGCATACCCATTAATACTAACCAAAAAAAAAAAATATCTGGCGGGCCTTCAATTAACCCAATTGTTCAACTAATATATTAATTTCCCTCAAAAATATATCTGGCAGGCCTTCAATTAACCCAATTGTTCAACTAATATATTAATTTCCCTCAAAAATAGAAGCTAAAAACTAGAATTATATAATATATAATAAAGAGAATGATCTACATAGCACGGGTGCTTAGCTTATGTTAAGCACCAATGATATGGCACATCAATACATTGGTGGATAACAATTTTAATTCAAATATAGAGACCCACACCGTAAACTTATCCATCAACAAATTGATGTGTCATGTCGTCAGAAAAGAGTAATTGAGCAACCTGCGTGCACTGGCAGAACATGGACTCGACCAGCGCTCCCAAACCTTTTAGTAACACCGGATCCAGCAATTATTGGTGGAGCCCTGATCACGTATGATGCACCCCTGCTCCTGCTTGCAGTCTCCTCCTCAGAACACTCTAATAAAGCCACACTATCCCGCGGCATAGCAGAGAGCACCTGCAGCTGCCCATGTGCAATGTTCTCCAACACCACCACTCCACTCTGGTCCTGCCCTCTGCTCTCCGCATTTTGTGCTGACCTCTCCACTTCCGCAATCCCCAAAACTGATGAGTGAGGCCTACTGACAACCCTCTTAACTGCCACTGGGAACTCACAGATTTTCACCCCACCATCAACCAACGTTTCTCTTTCTTTTGCCCGTGACACGTGTGCGATCCGATCTGCACTTTGATGATGGTAATCGTCGTCAGTTTCTGGGTGGTTATGAGGTGGGTCCAGGTCAGGGTCATCTTCATCATAATTCTCCTCAAGAGCTTCATCATTCGTAGGTTCATTGATTTTATATTTCCGAGAAATCTGGTTCCCCCCTTTCCGCTTCCTCCACCTATTCCTCCCCTCTAAACAAAACAAAGAAGACACGTGAAAATCAAATTATTTTCAGATTAATTTTACAAAAGCTTTGACAATAACATGAAGTATCCATTAAATCTTTCAATTTTAAACTAACAACTTTGCGCATATAAACATAGATGTCAATATTTAAAAAATTTAAACATGTCGAGATTAAGTTAACAAACGGGTATATGAAACTAAACACATCATGCGCGCACACGCGCAAAAAAAAAAAAAAAATGTTTTTTTGTCAAATTTAACACATGGGTCTTCGTAAACAAACATCAAAACACACAGGAAAAAAAAATAACAATTTTAGTTAATTTCCCAAATGCCTGTGTTTGCTGACCCAAAACATACCATAGCTTCACAAGTGCCTCCAAAACAAGCAAAAATCAATTAATTCTAGTTCAATTCAACAGAAGGGTGGGTGAATGCGAATTTATACAAAAATAGAAACGAAGAATTAGGGGTTTATGGTGCGTTACCTGAGGAGGAAGGTGGCATTGTGTGGGAAATTGAGAGGGAAATCTAGAGGTGGTGTGGGTTTAAGGGAAGAGAAATTTGTGGGGTCTCTGTGATTGGTGGGGGAGGAGGGTATGTAACTGTGTGTTGTGTGTGAGAGAGAAATAGGTGTTTTCTGTTGGAAAATTCTACTTGTACATCACAAGTTGTATATAGGGGGCTACACCCCCTCACATGGGTGATGGGACCCACTGCATAAAATATTTTTTTATTTAAGCGGGTCCCACCCTCATGTGAGAGAGGTGTACACCCCGATGTATAATGTGATGTACAAGTAGCAAGATCGTTTCTGTTGTGTATTTCTCTCTCTACTGCTTTTGGACCTTTTGGTGAAGGACAGCACCTTATTTGGGGAATTTTTTTTTTTTTAGCTTGCAGCTGGTTGCATTTGAATGTATATAGAAGTTCAATTTAGAGACCGTTTGAGTCAAATTATTGTAGAATGAGAATGAAAAATATAGTCGTTATTGGGGCCCACATAAGAGATAGAAAATTTGAATTTAAATGTTG
The DNA here is from genome assembly GCA_903798405.1 of Fraxinus platypoda. Classification (NCBI taxonomy): domain Eukaryota; kingdom Viridiplantae; phylum Streptophyta; class Magnoliopsida; order Lamiales; family Oleaceae; genus Fraxinus; species Fraxinus platypoda. The sequence goes on along the minus strand of CAIGRT010104441.1, from coordinate 2,400 downwards.
ATGTGATGGATAACTGTCATATTATTCATTTTAATGAGATAATAATGTAGATCAAACGGGGGCTTAATGAAAAATTACTTTTAGTCCTTCAAGATTTAGTGAATAAGAATTTCGATCCCTGATGTATTTTTAAAAATTGCATGGAGATCCTCAACTTGAGACATATAAAGTAAGTTGGAAAAATTGCAGAATTAGTTCCTTAAATATTGCCACAGTGCAAGTTGGTATCCAACATTAAAAATAAACAAATTGACAACCAAAAGTTTAATATGGTTGTACAAGCAGTCAAAATAATGAAAACCGTGTCATGTGGTTCTCGTAAGAGATATTTCTCACTCCAAATTAATGTAAACCAAGTTTAGTTTTGATATAATTGAGTGTGTTTGATGTACATTTTTTAGGAGATAATGATTTTTTTTTTTTTTTTTTTTTGTGAAGTGATGGTGAATATGTGGTTGAAAAAGAAAGAAATGTTATTAATGTGATGGAAAATATTATTTTATTGAAAAATATGTTGTTCAAAATGAGTAGAAGAATGAAAATGAGAATGTGGCTCAAACATGGGCAAACAATGAATTGCTTGTGAAATTAAATTATAAGAAAATATCAATTTGTTAAATATCGGAGATCATCTTGGTACTAAGGCAATAGGTTGGCGACTAGAATGCAATTTTACCTAATAAGTTCATTCTAACCTTTAATTTGGACTACTCGTTTATCAAGAATGAAATGTTAAGGATGAAAATATTAAAATTATAGATTATACAGTAAAAATTGCTATGAGAAACAATGGTCGAGAACCTCCATTGCAATTTTATATCTTTCTGCAAAAAAACACTTGAAAGACATTGGATTGATGATAAACTAGAATTATATAACGCGCATAGTGATTCGATTTGATGATTAATAAAGATAATTATTGATTCAGTTATCTGCCTTAACTATAGATTAAAGGATTGATCAAATTCTATCGAGCATGACTTATTGTGATCATTTATCAAATAAAATCAATTGATCAAACTTTATATGAAATTCATAGTTACATTACTTTTAGCTTTCTTGTTCATACTTCATAAACAAAATCGATTTGGAATAGTCTCTCACATAAAGACATAACGAGTATCGATGTGCTTCATATTCACCTGGAGTTTGCTCACATGAATATAGTCATGTTTGGCACCTCACGTCAATTCCACTAACCTCTTACGCTCAACAAATAATTTGATAAATCGGTGATCTTTTTATGTGTTTTAGAATACGGTTAACAAACATATTAACTAATTGATTACGAAAAATTAGATTGAATTTGCTATTTTTCTTCTGCAATACCTCGACATGACTGAGTGTGAAAATGGGTCAAGAATCCTTTTTGTTTTATAAGAACTTAAATCATTTATTTGAGCATTTTTACCCAGTATGTAGGATGAATCTCCAAAAATATTAAAAATTTCCCTCTAAGTAGTACATATGACTTTCATTGAACACGATTTTCTACAAAATTATTTATGTATCTTTGGATCAAATATGAAATTTTGATCACTCATACAAAAACCTCATATAAAGTAGGGATAATTGCAGCAAAAGTCCAAAATATTTGAAACACTAGCAGACTTTTTTCAAACATTTGATTTGTTGCAAACATCAACCCTAACATTTCCAAACGTTGCACGTGAGACCATTTTTGACAATTTTCATCCACAATTCCATGAGTTAACCAAAAATTTAATTATGACCACTTTTTTAATAATTTAAGAAGGGACAAAAGAGTAACTTTCTATTTATTACATGAAATAATTAAATTTATTAAATTAAAAAATAACAAACAAAACAATCCTCATCTTCATCTTCATCTTCCCCCTTACCCCTACCTCAAACCCAAAATCAGCTACCCGACCACCTCCACCACACCAACCACCTTCCACCGGCCACCAACATCCATCCCATCACAAACGCCACCCAACAACCTCCACCACCCAACCCCAAATCTCAATTTAAAACCAAAATACATGGGGTGGATAACTTATATTTTGGTTTGCTACTGGAAAACAGCTCTCGATCGAGGAACCATTGAAAGGTCTGAAAATTTAGTTGACAAGTTTAGAACTTTAGATCGATGGTCGGTGGCAGTGGTTGGGTAACTGATTCTAGTTTGAGGTGGGGGTGAGAGGAAAAAGATGATTATTTTGTTTTGTCTTATTTCTTATATATCTATTTCATTATTTAAAGTAATAAATAGAAAGTTATTCTTTTACCCCTTTTTAAAATATTAAAAATGTGGTCAAAAGTTAATTTTTTGGTCAATTGACGTAAATGTGGATGGAAACCATCCAAAATGGCTTCACCTACAACATTTGGAAAGTTTATGGGTGACAACTACAACAAATCAAAGGTTTGAAAAAA
>CAIGRT010104407.1:0-12736 GCA_903798405.1 Fraxinus platypoda | reverse complement strand
AACTAAGCAAACGTGCATTGCACCTTGCTTGCACCTAGTAAAACATAAAAATGACATTAATTAGAATGACAAAATTATCCCAGCTTGGACCCGAATACGTGGACATATTAAGGACACTTCGGTCTTTTCAACTCCAGGTCATCTTCCTCGTACCAGCAACCATATTTAAAGCCGCTGCGTTCCCTGAATTGCAAGTTTTAACCGACAAAATCTACTTCACACTTGAAGCAATTGGAATCAAATTTTTCTTTGGCCAAAATCGAATTTCTCTAGGGTTTTACTTTTTACTTTTTTTTTTTCTTGAATTAATGGCGAAGGGGAGGAGTAATCGGCATCAAGGGAAGGGATCCTCTACGGTGACGTTGGTGCTACTTATGTTATTAATGCTTACAATTATGTTATTAATGCTATTGGCTCTTGGAATCCTCTCTCTACCTGTTGGCTCCGATGATGAGTCGTCGAGTAACGGTGATCGCATCAAATTCAAGCGCGTGAACTTAGACATGTAATTTTATCGTATTTCTATATATGGAATCACAGTGATGGACCGCACCGGACCACACCAGTGGCTCGGGTGCGGTCCGATGTGGTTCCATTCTTTTTATGTTCGGGAAAAGGTTTGTGAACCGTATAAATTATTTTGTTTCGCTTTCTAATTTTTATTGAAAGATCTTTTGTTTGTTTTTTGATATGGCAGAAGAGAATGTTTTTTGATATGGCAGAAGAGAAGGAGAGAGATTGGCAAAAAGAGGAGAGCAGTGGACTGAGGTGCTGTCGTGGGAGCCTAGGGCTTTCATTTACCACAATTTCTTGGTCAGTTTTTGATTAAATTGTTTTGAAATATTATTTCTTTGATAGTTGGTTGGGTCTTGCTTTTTAAATATTGGTGGAATATGTAAGTGAAAATTATTTATGGCAGATTCGAAATGCATTTGCTTTTCTGCTGATTACTGTGTGATTGCTGAATTATTTGTTAATGACTTTTTTAGGACAGCAAAGTGCAGGCTTGAGGTAAGAGCATAAAAAGAGCTTTCAACATGTATTGTATGTATTTTGCAGATGAGCAAAACATCAGTTTACTTTGAACAAATAGCTTTTGTAACTCCAATTTGATGCTGTCAAGCATAGTATAGTAATTTTAGTATCCCCTCCCAGTTTTATGTAAGAGATCAATATCTGCATAAGTTATATCTTCAGATTGACCCGTAACTGATTATTTAATCCATGTTTTTTTAACAGTCCAAGGAAGAATGCGAGCATCTGATAGATCTTGCCAAACCTCACATGGCAAAATCGTCAGTTGTTGACAGCAAGACAGGCAAGAGTAAAGATAGCAGGTTTGTTCTTCAGACTCCGTTCATTGCTTGTTTTTGCATATCAGTAGATTTTATCTGAAGAAATTCGAGTTTATACTTTTAACTGCTGTCCTTTTTGTATTATTCTTCGCTTGGTTATCGACATTGGTGTCATCATGTTGCAGGGCTCGTACAAGTTCCGGAATGTTTTTTAGGAGGGGACAGGATAAAATCATCACTGATATTGAAAAAAGAATAGCAGATTACACATTCATACCTGCAGGTATGACTTAAGTACATTGATGTGGAGTTATACTGCTTTGTATTGTAAGACTCTTTTCGTCCTCAGCTTCAACCTTGATGAAAGTGTGCACAGAGATCACGTGATATCTTTTTGTGATATCTACATGTTTTCTTTTATGGTCCTTGTTTATGTTATTTCTTGTTATCCTAAGAATTGCCAGACTAAGCTTAGGCTGAAATTTCAGAGGACGGAGAAGGCCTACAAGTTCTCCACTATGAAGCTGGTCAAAAATATGAGCCTCACTATGACTACTTTCTTGATGAATTCAACACTAAAAATGGGGGTCAACGCATAGCTACTATTCTCATGTATTTGTAAGTGTTCAACTCCCTTCATGACTTCGTTGACATTCTAAAAGTGGTAAAACTTCATTACCCTTGTTCAAAAAAGTCACTAAGGTTTTGTTTATGCTTTTCCTTCCTTTGCAACTAGTGCAGGTCTGATGTTGAAGAAGGGGGTGAAACAGTCTTTCCTGCTGCTAAGGGAAATTTTAGCTCTGTGCCAGGGTGGAATGAAATGTCAGAATGTGCTAAGAGAGGACTTGCAGTGAAACCAAAAATGGGCAATGCATTGCTTTTCTGGAGCATGCGGCCTGATGCTACTCTAGATCCTTCAAGTTTGCATGGTTTTCCCCNCCCCCACCACCCCCCCCCCCCCCCACCCACCCCCCAAGCACACACTCAAAAAAGAAACAAGTAAATTAATAAGGACTATTAAAAAAAATGCTAAGGTATGAAACATGTTGAAGAGTATTAAGGAAGTCATATATTAATACATTTCTAGTTTTTTTTATTGCTTAAAATGAGAGAATATGGTCCCCTATTTAATATCATTTTGGAACAAAAATTTTATAGTCTTATCCCCAAAAGAATTGAGTTTGTTTGAGCTAGTAGCTACTTTATAATCATTTGACAGTATCTTAATTTTGAGTTCCTAAGCATCACATCTTACAATTTGATACCAGGTGGTTGCCCTGTCATCAGAGGGAACAAGTGGTCATCTACAAAGTGGATGCATGTGGGTGAATACATTGTCTAAAACAATCTAAGGTAGCTCTGCTTAATCATCTCGTATTCGTCTTTTCTTCCTTTTTTGTTTGCATTCTCTTTAGCTCCTGCACCCCACGGAGAAAAGAAGGCAAACAACGTAGTATTTACAACGTAGGAAGATGCTAGTGTTTCCTCTTCCCTTCATGTTATGGTCTTGGTCCCAAGACTTCTTTTCTTGAAATTTGGATCCAATATAGGTGTTTCTATACAAGAGGCTAGTATACATATAAGATAGAAATTTTAAGGCCTCTGAGGAAGTTCATAATCTAGGTAAATATGGTATTCTTGTTGTTCTTTATCTCGGTAGCATAGTTAATAAAACACGCCTTGGAGCAAAGGTCTCCTGGGGTTCTTCAATGAAATGAATCGCATATTACATTTTAGTGAAAAATCTCCAAAACCAACTTTTGAAATTGCAGCAATTTTCAGTTAATTTCACCACCAACAGTAGTAAAATGATTGCTCACGAAATTTTCAACTTAGATTTCGTAATCAGAAATCCTATCTTCTTTTTACCATAAAATCGTGAGGGTGGGTTTAGCTGCCCGAGGAATACTTTGTAGCTTCCTTGAAGAAGTTTCGAATGCCAAAATATCAAGAAGCATGTCAAACCAAAATAAAACCAGTGGTCCAGATCAAAAAGCCCAGAACTCAGCAAATGACCCTTGTTTGTTCTTTGCTGAACTGTTTGTCTCGTTGCCTTTGCTTAAATTAAGTTCACTGCTATTCGTTTTGCTTAGAACCCACTTGAACCTGCCTCGAATGCTCAGACAACTCGCTTTTTCTCGTGTATATCCGGCAAAGTATCTATCAGGTGCATATTGGAATCATGCATTGTTCTTGTGATTTCCACTTGATAAAACTTGGATGTGCAATTTCATTGCATTTACCTAATAACTGTTAACTCCAACACATCATGGAGATGTTGCATTGAGCTTTTCAAAAAAAAAATTCTTGCAGGAATCAAATATTCGGAGGATGATTTCTCAAGCAATACAGATACGATCTACAGATGATATGCTGATTTAAATTTTGATAGGCTTCTGTATCTTTCTGACTAGCGTTACAGTAAAAAGGGTTGCTTCTTCAGCTGTAATAAAAGAAGTTTTCTGTGGGCAAATATAACTGGAATACAGGAGAGTTTGTAGCCAAGAAAATCAAGCATAGCTTTAGTTTTGCGTTTTCTTTTTCTTGATCTTTTTGATTCTGTAAATTATTTTGATACAAGTTATTGGAATATTGCTGATGTATTCGATCATTCTTTATAAGGTCCAAACATAATGGTTCAAATGTATACTGGATTAGATATGTCTTGATGGGTTATTCTTACATGTATAACTCTTTACTCTTCTAAAACTTGATTCAGTTCATTTCTACAAGGATATGTTCTTTTAGTCAAAAATTTTATTTTCTTTTTTGAAGAAGGTGAAACTCGGCATAGCAATTATGCCATACAATGGTTAGAATAATCTCTAAGTAAATCAAACAGAACTATTAAATTTCCTCTTATAATTTTGTAATTTGAAGTACAACAAAAAACAAGATCAATATCATTATATGGTCGATCTACCAATGAAAACAAACTGCACTGTATAAACTTATGTATTATAGTAACAAAAAGAATTATATAAATACAAGGGCAGGGCAGAAAAAATGATACAATAAATAGAGAATCAAATTCTGGTTCTCACTTGAAACCAATTTCAGTACCAGAAACAGCATAAAACAGATGACATTTTCTCCTTGAAAGATCATTTGACCTTTCATTTATCAATAATCCTTGCCATAGCACAAACTGAAAACCATGTAAATAGGTATGGTGATTGCAACTGTATTCGTTTTCCTGAAATTGAAGCATACATTAAATAAAGCATCTCCCGCCCCACGAACGCGATTGCACCCTGTCATAACTGAATGTCTCAGTGCTTCACCTCCTCTAAATGAAGAACCATGTTTCGGGATAACTGTCCAGCAACGTAAAAATTATTTTTCTATAACGCTGCCGAGAGCTCAATCAAACCATATTTTCTCACACACTGGTTGGCTAGGTGACCTGGACATGTAGACGAACCGTCATACAGATGATCATATCATATGACAAGAAAAGTATGTGATACACAACGGGAGAGAGAGGGAAGAGAAAGGAGAGAAGGAAAAATTGTATAACTCAATAGTCAATGATTCTTTCTTCAGATTAGGAGGAATATCTTGACAAAAACCAAATTGCCTGGTCAATAGTCTATAATCTACGCAAATATTGAAGCCCTTAGTTTCCCTTTTTAAGTGTAAAGAACTTGAGGGAACTTCAGTAAATCATAAACATAGCGATATATCAATATCCATGTTAACTAATTAAACCTATTTTTCCTAAATTACGTCTTCGATTCCGCATCAGCGTGAACAATACTAGGAGGTTAATGAAGAAAAGATTGATATGATTGAAACATAGTTATAAACTTTTGGATGCACAATGAAAGTTCGAAACTGAAGTGGCATATGCACTAGCATTTTGTCAAAGGACCGGAGATGGTAAGACCAGTACTTCACTGGCCTTGTATCCTTGTAAAACTTATTGATCTAAGGAGAATTTACTAATCCATATGCTTATATAATTGAAATTGATTTGACACTGAACAAGTTACCTTCTCAGCGCTAATACCACGAAGCTGGCCAAAAATCTCAGCAAAATCAGTAGGTGGTAGCTTTGAGAAATGTAGGTTTTCGCCTGTGTTTGGATGTCGAAACCTGAAAACAAAAGATGCAGAAATTATACCATATCATGGAATATCTATTAAGACATAAAGTAGCAGGTGTAGCCCTACCCGAGACTTAAAGCATGGAGGCAGGGTCTTTCTATTCTGGCAACAAGTTCCGCAAATTGCCCGTGAAAACTAGATGGATTCCTTGACTGAAGCAATGAGAGGGCCATACTCTTAGTTCCTCCATACACCTCATCTCCCAAGAGCGGCACACCAAGATACTTTGCATGGGCACGAATCTAATTCAAAACAGCAATTGGGGTCATCAGATACCATGTATGTAGTGGCAATAATGCAGAAAACTGCAACGTGTGTTAAATCCAGAAGCATTCTCCCTATAAATTAAAGGAATACAGAATGAGACTACCCACAAGTTCAGCAGGTTTCTTATGTCTACACTGAGAAAAGTAAGTTAACAAGCAGTGTATGGCTCCCTCACTATAACAAATGTCATCTCTGAGCACATCGACGTATAATAATAATAAAAGAAAACCTTCTTCGAAGTCGGATGAATCTAGACACTGAATTCAAGATGCAACCCAACAGACTAAGGTCTATGGTACACATGAAGCAGGACACATATAATGTTTAAATAGTTAAAGAGTACAAGTTAAAATAGTTTATAGAGGTTTTTCAGCATAAATTCTAAGCTTAGAGACCTCTATCCATTAAATAGAACAGTGTACCAACATATGATGACCACCAAATACCATACCTGATGAGTGCGTCCAGTTTCTAGCCTCCATTTCACCAATGCACAACCACCACAAGCAAGTATTTCTGTTACTCGGTACCTGATTACCATTCAACTGACTTGGTAAATAACTGAGGTGCTGATGTGTTTATGCAGTAAGAAGTCAACAACCAGCAAAATAAGTGTGATTCACAAGAAGGCTTGGTAAAAAGGAGGGCAGAAAAGTTGACTAAAATTTGCATGAGTTTACAGAAAAGTATGTCAGTAAACTCCAAGACAAAAAGAATCGGTTGAACAAGAATATATAGACCAAAAGAATGACTCTGTAAGTCAAGAAGCAAATTGAAAGGCAAGTACAATGAGTGCGAAAGCAAACAACAATGACCTAATCAAATTCAAAGCGTTGCAAGATGCTACTCAATTCTCAGAACATCAATTTTGAAAGACACTGATGAGGTATTGCCCCCACTTTGCCCAAAAGCTATAACTCATGGCACAAATACAATCCACTCCATTTCACCCGGAATCAAGCCCAAGAATCTACTAAAAGCCCAATCCGTCGGCACCCCATTTCAACCATGCTCTTGCATAATCTACCCACTCCACAAAAATACTCCAGCATCGACTCGAACACCAGGATCTCCAACTTTGATACCAATTGATGTAGGCGGAAGCATAAAACGATTAACGAACGAATACGCAATCGAAGCCTCATTGGCTCCAATTGGATTTCGTGTGTATCATTTTCTAGTATGTTGATTTCTAAAAATACCAGAAAACTAGGCACTAAAACCTCGTTGAATCAATTATGAAAACCTTATAGTATCATATACTGATGTAGGGTATTGTCACTGCTTTGTTCAACAGTTATAACTTACGGTATAAATGCAATCCACCATATATCATTTAGAATCAAGTCTGATAATCCACACTGAATCCAATCTGTCATGTCACCCCATTTCATGTATGCCTCATTATCCACCCACTCCCTAGGAATGCTCCAGCATCGACATCGACTCGAATAGGGACCTCCAACTCTACCAACTAATATAGAGTATTGCCACCACTTTGCCTAAAAGTTATAGCTCATGACACAAATGCAATCCACCTTATTCAACCAGAATCATGCCCGGGAATCCACCCAAGCGCCGTCCTTCAAGCTTTCAAGCATGCTTCTGCATTAGATACTACCCTCCATCCATTGGGCGAAAATTTCTACTATTAAAAAATTCATGTTCTAACTGGGAGCCCCGAAAGGGTTATCTTCGAAGCACTTGGTGAGACCTAGTGCTTGAGGTATTATTGGTAAAACCAGTGGCTTTGAATCTGGTGTGCACAGATTATAAGGAAAAGACTGGCTTATTGATTACGTGTATATAATAACAGACACAGAAATGTCTTCTCAGTTGTATGATCATGGAAACAACAAAAGAACATAGGTACAATTAAGCTTCACAAACTCATTATCAAAGTTTTATTTCATAGCAATAAAAAGATTTCAATAAATAAAAACTAATGTCTGTAATAAATTGGGATATTGGAGTGAAAATATATATCTTTACATGACAAATATGGACATATATATTCATTAAAAAGATTTTCGGTACGGCTGGATCACCTCTTTTTCTGGGAGAGCTAATGCTTGTTCGGTATTTTGGTTTGACACTAATTATTAGAAGCATGCCAACAACAAATTTAAAACATCTTTGTAAACAATGTAAAGTAATAAAGAAGGAAAGTATAGAGGATCTCATATCACCTACTAGCAGCATAACGGGCCTTTTGACGGGTATTCAATCCAGGAGCAGCAATCATACGAAGCCGATTATTCAAATCACGACCTATTGGGATTTCAATACGACCGCATGTTGGCGAAGGCACTCCACAAGTAAGACTTACATAGACTCTCTTTATTGTGTGTTTCTTGAATTGTTCAGCTAAATGGGCATGAGAATTTTCATCCTGCCCACAAAGAAAGCTTATAAGAATGAACCCAAATTTACCGATTTCATAAACTGGAAGTGAGGATCACCTTTGCGACCACAAGCAATCCACTGGTGCCTTTATCTAATCTATGCACAATTCCAGGGCGAACAGATGCCTCATATAGGCCAGAACTTATACCTCCATTGTAATCTTCGACTGAAGACAAGGCACTGAACTCATCATCTGAAGCATCATCTGCATCAGATAGTACTTCTGGACAGGAAAATGATACGGTAGAAAGCCTACAATGATGAAGAATGCCATTTACAAGTGTACCAGTAGCATTGCCTGGTGCAGGATGAACAACCTATACCACAAGATAGAACTTCCTGTCAACAACAAAGGTTAAGTACAAGCAAGAACAGCCAGAAACAGATTTCATGTATTCCTACGACCATGTCTTCCCATGAGCTTTCTTCTATTTCTTTTAATAGATGAGGGTTTGAGAAAAGAATAAAAACCTGCCAATATGTATTCTAAACTGTGTAAATGATAACACATAAGACAGTATGCTGGGATACTCCGAAACCTAGTCAAGAAATCATCATAAAAACACAAAAAAGAATAATTTAAATATCATCAAGCAATACAGCCTTCGCATATGTAAGCCATACTTTATACATAACTGACAAGCACTTATTGCATTCGATTGTACCCTTGCCTAAGAAGTAGAGGCATTTTTCCATTTATGAAAATATATCCTATCCGAGCTAGAAATACTACAAGCATCTGGAAATCTAGTGTCAAAATGCTACAGAAGTAACCCTAACAGGTTTTATTAATTTGTTTTCTTTTACATGTCTAGCAAACAGCAACTCGTGCTAAGGAACTTCATAGCAATGTAGTTAATTTGAATTGTCATGGAATATTTAGCTTGCACGAGTTGCTTATGACATTTAAAGTAAAAAGGATCTGCAATGATCAACTTGTTTAAATCTCTTTACATGACTTAAAAAAATGACAATTCATCATTTGTCACCTGATTCGATATATACAAATACATTGAATGCAAAATCCTATGTATTGTCAAGTGAAGACATGAATAATCTGAAGTGTTCTGTTACACTATTAACTAGTATTCCTATCAACCTGAAACAAATTATATTCAAGTGACTTCCTGGCATGCAACTCCTATGGAGCTAAATCATAAAAACCAAAGACATTGCAAACCAGTTGATCATCTTGCATCTCAATCATGTGAATTCTATTGCAATACTGCCATCATTATGCATAATTAATCATGTATTCTGCAAAGTTGTTCTCAAAATTAAAACTTTTTTATGGGAAAATTAAATTCGAGCTTAGAATACATATAACTGAGCAAAATGGAGAAAAATCGGTAGAGGGCTAAAAGGGCTAGACTGAAAGGAGAAATGAGCTTAGGGGACTAACCATGTGAGCGGGCTTGTTGACAACAAGCAGATGGTCGTCTTCATATACTATATCCAATGGAATATCTTCTGCTTCAGCCCTCAAAGGCTGCAACTCCTCTATCGTGCAATTCACCATATCCCCCTCTCTCACCACGTGTGAAACCTACAGAACACAATTCATTACCACTAATTAAACCTGCAGCATTCACGTGTCCCTCGTTCAACTGTAGGAGACAGGGTCGACAAGCACCATCCATACATGTAATATTTACCTTTCTAATTAAAATGAGAGAAACCTAAGTTAAGCATATCTTAAAATGCTCAAGTATACCACCTTAAACATACCAAAAAATTTAAAAATAAAAATTTAACTTGAACCAATCGAGACTGAAGAAAAAAGTAAAATGCTCGAAGAACAGCTCCAAGCGAACCTTCCCTCTAAAAACATTTCTTTCTTAATTTAAAAATCCAGCAATAGAATCAAAATTTTTATCTTCAAAACAGTAAAAACGGAAGAAAAATAAGTCACCTTACTGATGACGCGGCCATTCACAGATACAAGGCCCGACCGAATGCTGGACTGCACTCTAGCTCTACTAACACCATTAATTCGGGAAGATATCCAAGAATCCAGTCTCAGCTTGCCGGAATCTAATACCACGGTTTCCACGAGTTTAGTGCCGGAAAAATTGTTCAGCCGGCCGGGAACTTCTCGGGAGTCATCAGAATCTAGGTTTCCGGCTGAAGTTGAGTTAGAATAAGAACAAAAACAAACTCTTATTACGCGATGCACTTGCGATAAAGGGCTATTTCTTGGGTTTATGCAAAGGGCTTTAGCAGAGGGAGTTGAGTTCCAAGAGAGTGCATTGAGGGAGAACATTTCTTGGATTTGTCTATTGGCCGAATGACAAATCTCCTTTTTCACCAATAATTTAAAAACCGAAAAATAAAATACAATTGCAAATTGCAACTTATGCATGATTTTGGTTTTTTTGCTCAACTCTTGGGGTCATTTATTTCCACTATTTATCTTGTCTAGGTTGTTTCTATTGCTCTTTCAAACTATTACAAATTAAACAAACATTAATGATAACAGAATCACGAATAGGAGCCACGAACAGAACCAGAACAAGAAGATCAACATGATCAAAATAAAGTCGACGGACTTCACGACGTTTCCTTAAGACAAATTTGCTCCCTTCTATATTGCTTAAAAACAATCAGCAATCGTATTCTAAGATATAACGAATTTCGTCTCTTACAGAAGTAACACAACAATCAGTAAGAGTTCGAATGAACTCAATACAGTGTTTCCATACTCCAACAGTATCCAAATTGGAGAGGGAAGTGAGATTCGAAGCATGAATATTTGCAATGAATGTGTAAATTTTCTGACAGCAAGGTAGGCGATTTATAAACTTATTTGTGGTCATTCGAACACTCTATAAGCCTTTTTAAAATAATGGAGACTGTTTAGACAACCCTTCGAAAATGAACAAACAACTCTATTCGGACTCATAAAATGCATCTATTAAGATTGATTAATAGATGTTTGTTATGCCAATTATAGGCGTCTGTTACGGAAAAACAAACTTCGGTAAAAACGTACCCGAACATCACAAACAAAAAAATTCGCGAAAATAAGCCCAACGGTTGGAATTTAAAGTACCGTTAGAAATAATTTCACTGAGTACCCAAGAATTTGATTAGTTATAATTTGACCCAAGAACTTAAATAAGTTTTGTTTAAAAGGATGTATGTAAGACAATAACCTACCCGTACCCGGCTTGAATTGACTAGAACTCGTGTCGTGCCTTCCGAGCCTAGCTGACCAAACGGATGGCAATGGTATGCATGCATGTGGGCTTAGGATCGAACACAATAGGATGTAGGTCTCCCCTTTCAAAAACTAGTGGTACCCCTTATGGTCCAAATTCAATTATCAAACTTTTACAATATAAACCAAGCAAAAGTTTCCAAGGTTTCCTATGTGGAAAAACTTAAAGCAATTTCAATCAAATTCTTCACTTTTCCAAGTTTCAAGTGGGTACTTAGGTATCAAATATTTTATTCAATTTCAAATAGTTTTCGATAAATAAATATATCACATTAATCACTTTATGGAGTAGAACGTTAATATGTTTGGTCCCGTTATTTCGTGGTACGAATCCCTCTGAAATTTGAGCTCAAAATTTACCTATTTCACAATTTATTTATATCATTTACAACAATTTCTCACATGAATGAAATATATTGACTTTTCCAAAATAATACAATAGCAGATACAAATTTCGAGTATAAATGAAGAGAAACTACATCGAGATAAGTAGCCAAAAGCTTTGAATTTTCCCTAGTAAACATCTATCGAATTTACTTAGCCAATGAGTAGCAACCTTGGACTGATTTTCTGCCTCGCCGTAACTATAACAGTTGCATTTAAACTTTTTAGGAGTTTTTGAAGAACCAGATTGCCCTTCGTCATTGTGCTTCCTCTTTTTCTTAGCCTTAGAATATCCTTCTACTATGTTAGCATTTGATTCCATAGAATAAATGAAATGCACTACTCTTCTTTTTAGATTTGTGATTGCCTTCTTCTATTCTCAATTGGACAATGATATCTTCACACTTCATTTCCTTACTTTTATACTTCAAGTAGTTCTTGAAGTTCTTCCATGAAGACAACAATTTATCAATTAGTAAAGCAACTTAGAATGATTCCTAGAGTTGCATTCCTCCGACATGGATATCACTGAGTATTACTTTAGTTCTTGAATTTGGAATATGATAGTCTTTTTGTTAATCATTTTGTAATTCAAAAAATGACGGACAGTGAATTTTTCCGTGCCGACATCGTCGATTTTGTACTTGGTATTCAAAGAATCCCAAAAAAAATTTCATGCACTTCGCATTGCAATATACATTATATAATGAGTTGTCCAGCCCATTGAATACGTAGTTTTTGCAAAAAAAAAATCTGAGTGCTTCATTTACATCAACCACAATCAATTTCTCTATACCACTTTCGTCGTCTTTGTATGAAGGTACATTTTCCTTGAAAAGCTTTGCCGAACTTAATGTCATGAGATAAAACGGTAATTTTTTGTTGCTAACGCTTGAAATTTAACCCATTAATTTCTCATACTTTTTTTTTATCGAATTTGGCCGTGGACTTAGAGGTGTCAATCTGGGTGGTCCGGGCCGGGTCGGCCGCCAACATGTGAGCCCGGTAACGGCCCCGCGTGAAAAAAAGCCCGCCTGCTGCGGGTTCCGGGTCGG
>CAIGRT010104405.1:0-12795 GCA_903798405.1 Fraxinus platypoda | reverse complement strand
CCCCTTCCTCCGGGCGAGTGGGTATGAACCTCCACTCATAAATACTTGCTATATTAATCCCATGGCTATTGCATTTCTTGTTACTCCCTCGCAGTTCCACAGGTCGGAGAGCAGATTATGTGATCAATCACTGGTTGAAGCTAAAATATTATATTTTGATATTGCTCTTTGACTATTTTAGTTTATCTACGTTATGTTTCTGATGCACTACGCTTGTATCAAACAATCAAGAATCACTAAATTTATATAAGAAGATGAAGGGAAGAAGAGAATTGAAGAGGAGAATTAGGGATAGAGTAAGAATCTCCATCAGTTTCACTCTACATAATACTATAGAGATATCTTCACATTCCTCACCCACAGCCAAGAAGGAAAAAGAAAAAAAGCTAGGAGAACACATCACTACCAAATTCCCAGGCAGCGTAAGACGAATGCAAAATATACTCGCGCATGCAAGTTCATGAATGTGAGCTGCCAATAATGACCACATGTGCCACAACACCCACATAAGCATGACCATCACAACCAACCCAAATTGGCATGCATATACATCACAACTGCACTTGCAATTTCTTGCAGCCTAAATAACTAAATCTTTCGTATATTGAACAGAACACGTCAGATCACTTTCCAAAGTAAAATACAGGTAATAAGAGAATTTTTCAAAAGGCCAACGATCCATAAAGATCTCAAATCGAATCAGTCTTCTTCAATGTAGAACTAATTCAGCTTCTGAATCATAAATATCTCTTCACCATAATCATTTCTAGAATAAGAGTGATGGAAAGCATTTCAGTACCGTGTTTGATCATATTCCTACTATAATTCCATCGATTGCTCACTATTAAAAGATGATAACAAAAGAGGTGATATCTACAAGAATACAACCAGCTACAGACCTTCACAAATTAATCACTGCCCCTTATCATGGCAGGAAATGATTAAGCAATTCAATGTTGATGAATCTGTTCAACCATGCTTATTACCTTAAAAGAGCAGCGAACATTTAATGATGGCTTAACATATATCATTTCTCCAATAACAATTTAAAACCCCAAGAGAGTTTCATAAAACAAAGTTAAGCGTGCCTAGCAAAAGCCGAGATCTTCTCAGGCTTCTCAATCATATTAAGCCCTGTTTGGTTTGGACTAAAATCCAATTAAAATCTCAAGTCAAAATCAACAATTAGTTTTAACCACACATTTTTTGGGACCGGCAACTTTTCAACCACACATTTTATCAACTTTTATCAAAATCTACTAAAAATCTGATTTTAATCTACATTAAACATGGTATAAAACATTTTTCTAGTCATAGTAAAATGGTTGTGATTAAAGACCAATCCATCAAGATGCTAGAGCCACAAACTCAATTCAAGTATCAATTTGGGAAAAAGAAAAATTGCAAGTGTTATAAATATCTCATGTTCAATGATGGGATAACATAATTTTGGAGCATTATAAGTTATAGCCCTGCTTTCTGATTTTCTCTAATGAAATTTAGGAGCTTTCAAGATTATACCCCTGTTTGAGCCACATTATATTTTTCATTCTCATTCTTCTAATTTTTCAACCACACATTCTTCAATAAAATAATATTTTCCATCACATCAATAACTTTTCCTTCTTTTTCAACCACATATTCCGTATCACATCAACCAAAAAAATGCATTCTCTCCACAAAATTTTGTTAAGCCCCTGTTTGGTCCACATTATTTTTTCATTCTCATTCTTCTACTCATTTTCAACCACACATTCTTCAATAAAATAATATTTTCCATCACATCAATAACTTTTCCTTCTTTCTCAACCACATATTCCCTATCACATCAACCAAAAAAATGCATTCTCTCCACAAAAATGCCTACCAAACAGAGGCTATAAATAGCCAGGAAATAATACTCAAAACACATTGAGGTGGAATCTGAGAGGAGTCATCTACAGACAAAGAATATGCTCCTCCAACAAAAGGTAGAAAGAAAATATTACACAATTAGGCTATGAGGTACTGAAATTCTCCTATTCGAGTTTTCCTTCGGAAAAAAATATTACAAGATATATTCCCTCTCTCTCTCGATCTCAAGTAATTGATGCTCAATTTTAAAAAAAAAAGAAGCTAGAATTGGATTTTATCTTATTTACTAGCACTACCGCAAGAAAACACCTACCCTCTTAGCTAAGGGAGTAAGAATTTCCCACTATCACTACCAATATGCCTTTTTCCAATCAGTTATGAATTACCCAATAAAAAATGAGATCACGAGATAGCTGTTACGATGAATTAATACTCTTGACTCAGCGACACATACTTACAGGCAAACATCCAACACTTGTGACCAACATCCATGTTGTAAATACCAAATAAAATGATAAAATAGATGACACCTAATAAATAAATGATAATATATAACAACAGTGCATGTAACTGATTGTGATCCTTGTTCAATTCCCTGTGATTGCAGTTCATAACTCAACAGTATCTCCATTCGACAAATGGAACACAATATAAATCTTTTGAACATACTTGAGACTTGAGGGGTACAGTGTGTGAATCAAGAGAGACGGATAGGAAGCTTAACATATGCCAGCTACTGCATCCACTTTAGCAGTTGATTTGCAACTATTTTATTTCTCAGTGCATTATAAATTAAAGGTAAGGTTATTTTGATATTATGATACGGAATAGATCAAGGGGCAAATATAAAGTCAATCTATGAATACTTGCAGAACACTCTGTAGCAGGAAAAAACAATTTGCAGGGTATAAACATAGAAAGACTATAAATTAATGAAGCAACTGTATATATTAATAACAAGCTCAAACCTACCTAATGAGTTTTCCACTTTTGTAAAAGTTCCTCATAAACAAATGTCTTCCCCAATTTACCTAGGGATTGTTTCAACTTTGACAGTGTCGCAGAGCTCAACTTGATTCCTCTTTCAATCACATCCTCAGCAAATTTAACTGCTTCAGGAACCCAGTTGATGTCTCGAAGCCTCAAAACCAACAAATTGCTGGTTTCCTCCAAATCTGAACTATAATTTTCAACCATGCATCTCCATATCCTAATTGCCATATGAGGATCCCCAACGTCAATGTAGGCCTTAATTGCAGCACTACAGTCTGCATGTATGGGCACACACTCATTTTTCACCATCTCATTAAAGATTGGCATAGCCTCTTTCAGCCTTTTGCATCTAATCAAAAAGTGAAACAGTATGTTGTAAGTTTCAGAATCAGGGAAGGCCCCATTATAAACCATCTCATCTAACAAACTTTTAGCAAAATCAAAATCCTTGAGATTACAATACAAGGAAATCAACGAATTACACATTCCTGTATCTGGCCTGCAAACATTTTTACCAACCATCGCCTCCCAAAGCACTTTAGCTCCTTTTGCATCACTCTTCCTTGCACATTCATCAATTGCAAACTTAAAGAATTTCATCCCAGGATAACATCGCCTATCTATCATTGTATTTAAATATTTCAATGCCTCGTGAATACCTTCAGGACCCTTAAGAAGAGTACTCAAGAATGATTCATAAGCAGGCACATTCCTCGGATCCCAGCCGATCTCAGCCACCATCTCCGAAAAAGTCTGCCTAGCTCTAGCCACATCACCCTCATTTTCCAACCCTTCCAACAAAATTGCATATGAATCTGCATCCACCCTAATCGTATTCTTTGCAATAACCAAATAATCTTTTGCCTCTGGTGTCTTTCCCTCCCTGCAAATTGCACTCAGCAGTGAATTCAACGCTACAACGTCCCTTGGCACACCATACTGATCGATTACCTCAAATGTCATTATTGCCTCCTGCACACGATTCCCTACCACATAACTACTAAAAATAGAAGCAAAGGTAGCCAATGACAGCAACCCTTCTTTCCTCATGGACTTGATAGCATCCCACATTGCGTCAAACAGGCCATTCTTGCCCAGCAAATCGACAACCAAGTTCCAAGCATACGGACTATGCTTATCATTCAACAGGAACCCGGACCATCGAAAGAACTTTACTGCTGGGCCCGGGAACCCATACGACAGCTTGAGTACCTCCTCTACATCTTCTCGAGACACCCGGACGCCAGTATCTTCAAGCAACTTCTCCACACTCGCAGAGGGAGTGTTAGCTATGATTTCACAAAGGATTTTCACCTTGGGGGTCAAAGAGGGAACTTCGAGGTATGAGATGAATTTTGATCTCTTACCCATTATTTGTTGATGGGTATTGTGATGTGGCTGGGGGCCAAAATTACTCACTGCGGATGACGGAGAGTGGTTGCCGTAGCGGCGGTAGTGCTTATTGTTAGGGTCAATTTTGGAGGAGGAAGAGGAATCCTCGTCTTGGGGTCTTTTCCTACCCTTTCCCATTCTTCCTTATTCCTCAATATAACTGGAGAAGAAGATGGAGCTTATAAAATATTTTGGGAATTTGCATTTGCACGAGCATCTGAAAACCCTAGCTCAGGACATGACATGTGAGCATTCTTGGATTTCAATAAATATTGTCACTTTCTTTTTTCTTGAAATTGTCGATAATATTTTACTAATTTTATAATTTTAAATTATAAGTAAAAAATTAGCATCGAGCTTCTCAACTTTTCAAGGCGTAGTTTTTGGATTCTTAATTTATTTAAATTTCGGTCTTGATCGAAATTATCAATGAAGACATTAAAATTGCACACGAGTTTCAAATGACTCAAAGATAGAGAAAAAATCATCAAACTACTTATCGTTAATTTCTAATTTAACTGAAATTCAAGTATGATTACGTTCGACCATTTTATTCATGTGAGAACTCAAATTCACATAATTAAATAAGTTGGCGATTCAAACACTCACTTCAAAGGTTGAAGACTCTCGTATCAAGTGAAAGGTTGGGGAGCTTAATTGAAATTTTCCCAAATGAGAAATATGTTTTATAGGGCTACTATTATTTTCCTTTCTTGAAATATGTTTATTAATACAATCTCAATCTGTTGTTACATTATAGAAAAGTTTGCACAGATAGTACCCAACTTATAGGTATGTACGAAATCAGTCCTAATTCTTTTCTATTGGCAGCGCCCTCCTTAACTAGAAGTTTTGGTGTTAAAATAGTCCTCACAAACTAATTACATCTAGCACGTGCTTGATTTTAGATAAAACTCAAACTTTAATAGATTTTGATAAAAGTTGATGAAACTTATGGTTGAAAAGTTGGGAATTTCACGAAATGTGATTAAAATTAATTGTTGAATAACTTAAATTTTAATCTATTTTTTTAGTGGAATCAAACAAGAGCCAAATTTGTCCATTTAACTACTGGTATAGTTCTCACGTAGACTAATTTGAAAAGGGGAAGACAAGCTTCTCGATTGTTTCGAAGTGAAGTATGCACAGGCATGAACTTGTAACTTGAGCTCTTTGGTCGAAGTCGTAATCTAAAAGTACTTAAATAATAGATTCTTAAACACTGTCGTTAAGTTCCTTCAAAATAACATCATGATCTTGAATCCCCAATAAAACAATGAAAAATGCTATTTGTACACAGGGGTTGACACCCCTGTGTACAGCCCCCTCACAAGAGGGGAGCCCACAACCAGTAAAAAAAATCATGGACTCCCTTCTTGTGAGAGGGACTGTACACAAAGGTGTACAAATAGTATAGCCCTAAAACAATTGATGAAGCTCTTGGGCCTGTGCCATTACAAATAGGAGTATCAATGGATCAGAGCTGGATCCATAAAAGTGGAATTTGAATAGAAAATGGAATCAAGCCATCAATCTAGGGATGAACCAATTCAAGAATCAATGGACTGGATGAGGACAATCAATATTGATCCAAATATAAGGTAATTTAGTGGGCCTGAGATGCAATTTAGATCCATTAAGTGGCTACTGCCCCCAGCTACCAACACATCTATGCAGGGAAAAATACCAAAACGACAACTAAAAAGTTCTATTCAAAGAATTAACTATAAGAAAAATTAATATAAAATATCCAATTAACTAATTTTCCATGTTATTTAACCGATAACTAAACAAAGTTTACGTCTATCTAAAGCCGGCCAATATTAATATTGTATATCTTGCATTATCATTTTAGCCTCTGTTAAATTAAAATTTATTTTTTTTTCTCTTCTTAACAACCACACATATTTCAATAAAATAATATTACACGTAAACATAATTTTTTTTCTTTTTTTTAACCACTCATTCTACAAAAAAATTATTATTCCTCTCATTATAATTTGAAAAAATTGAGTCCAAACATGGGCTTAGTTTGTTGCTGAAAACGAGGCACGGTGAACAAATTCAAGTCTACTTTTTGAAAAGGAAAAATTCTTTTCGCCAATAATGTTAACTTACTTTAGGTATTCATTTAGCAGAACTTCTGCTTTTACTTTTACATCTAGTAAAAAAAAACTTTTCGAAAAAGTTATATTTAATCAACTTCTTCTAAAAAAATCTCTATTAGTCGTATAAAACACTTTCAGAAATTTATCAAAACATATTCAAAAGCAACTTTTAGTGTCATAAGCAGTTTTGACTTTTCAAAAGCCTCCCAAACGGGCCCTAAACTCGTTGATTTTACTTGACTACTTAATTAACAGCTTGACAATATATTAATTATACATCAGTCCAATATCACTTGGAATCAACTTAATTAAATGGTAATTATAAAGTAAAACTAGAATGCAGATTATAGCTGTTAATGTTTTAGTATATATTCAAATTCCAGCAGGATAAGGTGAAGCTGGTTTTGCATATAACTGGTCCATATATATTATGAATTCTTATACGTAGTACAGAAAGTAAAGCAGAACAATCTCCTGAAGACAAGGAACTACGCTAACTCCAATGCCAGCTTTGATTTCATGTAATTAATATTGCATCTCACCTTGTTTGAAAAAAACATACATGTGGTTATGATCTTCATCGAATTTCTGAATTATTCACAATGAATTACATGTGGTATGGATTTTATAGGATAGATTTGTGAAAAATGATTTTTTTGAATAATATGTAATTAAAAAGAAAGAAAAAATTATAGATCCACGTGTGAAATTATTTTATTTGAGATAACATGTGGTTGAAAATGAATAATTTGGATATTTTTTGTATTTTAATAAATTAATAAGAATAATGTTGTTAATTGAGAATTTTCATTAAATAAAGATTTCAATTTCTCGTATAAGCTGAATGTGGAGCTTTGAATAAGCTCAAATTTCGGGCTTCCCTAAATCAACTTTGAAAGGTTATTTTCTTAATCAATAAGCATTTTTAGACTTTAACCAAACACTGATTATTTAAACCAAAGTAGTTTTGCCCTCCAAAAAGTGCTTTCGAGCTTTGAAAAAAGCTCTTTTAAACACACTTTTAATAGTTAGGTTGACGTTAATGCATCTAAATTAAAGAATAATGATGTCCAACCTTAGTCGTATTAAACATCAGTCTCTATGGTAGTTATATCACTATCGCATTGTTCAAATATAAATATATGTTACGCTACACCGCTTTCTTCTTCACCACCAACATAAAAATCCACGCATTATATGAATAATCATAGATGGATTTCAGGGACTATTGTTACGCATTGATTCACAAGGCTCCAAATATCCTACGTGCCATGCAAAGGTAGGGTTAATACGGGGTAGTTCTAACCGAACTGAACCAATATACTTGCTGATCCTGCCAAATCATACTAGACCCCATGGGGAGGAGAGCTGGTCCATAAGTAGAGGCGAGGCCATAGAAGGAGCTCGACACGAGATCTTCTAGACAATCTTTTGTTAGGTGATTGATGTGACAATTCACTGTCATCGTCTGCTAGCATATTCGGTCAAGTCCAAAGCCGCAAACTTGACATTATGGGTGATAAAGTGGTACTAGCATTTAAGACTTATGATTGATTGATGTCCAAGATTAGGGACATCAGCTGCATGGATGAGACCACATGTCTCTTAATTCAACGACCCTCATTCATCCATTTTTTAGTATAAAAACTCACACTTAGTGTCATTTGAAGGTAATGTAAGTTTAGACTCTCAAACTATAACTTTGTCATATTACTATTTTATCTATTACTCTCCAAGGCCGACCCCCTTCTTATACCGGATGCTCACATCCAAAACTCTTCTACACCCATATTTTACTTTCCCAATTGACTTCGGAGTGCGCACGACCAACTCTACCTCCACCGAAGGAGGTTATGTGTGGCTAACGGTTTGTCCAAGTGTGCAGAAATTACGTTTGTGTGGACGTGAAAGGTTTTAGGATCTGTTGGCCACTTTGAAGGTACATTTTTTAGGATCAACAATATATTTTCTAACTTTATTGAACAACGTGACAATAACCTTACAATTGCATAGACGGATGTTTTACATAAAACTAAGAGCATCTCTCGTGCTAATGTTGATTGCACCACATAAGTTAAAATAGACAATATCTTTGTAAGTTCCTCTCTAATCAACATGTATCAGATAATTTGTAGCTCACGCGACGAGAAAATAGACATTATTAAGATGACAGTCTAAGTGGATGTTTGATGGAGATTAAAATTGGATTTTTAGTAGATTGTGATAGAAGTTTTTGAAATTTGTGGTTGAAAAGTTGTAGGACCCATGAAAGATGTGGTTAATATTAATTGTTTGACTTTGACTTAAATTAAAATCTGATTTTAATTCGGAACAAATAGGGCATAAATATAGGACTCTTCTACTCGTAGAGGGTCAGAAAATGTAATATTTGTCGGTCTCTCTCCCTCTCTCTCTCTCTCTCTCACGTTTCTTATTTTTCTCAATCATGTTTATTAATTTTTCTTTCCTATTAAACCCCAGTTTTCAGTTTCATTTTTTGAAAATAGATTTTGTAAAAAGTAATTTTTGAAAAAATGCGTATTTAAAAAGTTTTGAATTTATATATATAATTATTTTATTGAAGAATTTGTGATTAAAAATGAATTTGGAGAAAAATAAATTTTAAAAATGTGGTTCAAACAATGGCCAAATATAAATTACAGATGAAATACGAATTATAGACAGAACTCAAGATGAAATTTGATAATTTACCATCTGTTCATAAAACAATAATATCATGTAGATCGAAGTTTTTCACTTTTTCTATTTAGGTGCGACCTAAATTTCAATCCATGGAATATGTCGGAGATGCTCTTAGAAGTAGGGCAATTAATTAATTGTCGGGAGGGAGAGAGAGAGAGAGAGAGAATATTATTTGTATGATTGTATCACCTAGACAAGAAAATTGGGCAATAGAAAGAACCATTAATGGAGATCAACTTTTAATTTTACCTTCTATTTCTTAAAATTTACTCGAAGTTCGTCCTCTTACTGCAATCCACAAAATACACTGAAGATGCTCTAAGTAAAATACTCTATATTAAAGTATCACCATCCATCATTTAAAAATAAAAAAAAAAGTCATATTAAAGTATCACCATTCACCATTTACAAATAAATAAATAAAAATAAAAATTTGTCATTCATATATCTACGAATGATTAGGTACTTCAGACACACAAACCGAAACCTACCAATGTACCATAAGCAGTAAATGACTCCCCATATTTGGTTTTTATTCAAAATTAACTTCGGTCATTTTCAATGTGTTTTGTAACTTTTAATGAGAGATTATAACTTCCAAGAGGAGCTCAAACTCTTTAAGGGTTTGTTTGGCAAAAATTATTTTTTTTCTCACTCATTTTTAATCGTACATTTTCTCAATAAAATAATTTTACTCGTAAATTCATAACTTTTCCATTTTTTATAGCCACTCAACAAAAAAAAAAATCATTTTTTACTCCAAATAATCTCTTCCAAACAAACACCTAAGTGTTGCATCAAATCATGAAGCATGAATACTCATCCTAGGACAATGTCAAAATTTAGCATTCTTCGAATCGTGAGACACGTGTCCAAAAATATGTCACATAAAATGTCTTATTTTCTAGAAAAATTGCGTCGGCATGTCCGTATTAGGGTCCCATATTTGTCTACATAACTCATATAGTATGTATATATAGGTTAATCTAGTGCAAGTTTCATTGTGTTTTGAAGATGTAGGTGGCACTACTCTCTTCATAATGCACAATCAAGGATGGAAGTTTTTCTCCTGTTATTCATGACTTAAATAGTTAAATGTAAGATATAATATAAAAATTAAAAGGAATAGAATTCACGTGCTTATGGGTTCTTAAGTTTGCACGAAAGTGGGGAGGAGGAATCTGGGACGACGTGCATTGCCGAAAGAACCGCCGAAGGTTTTGCTGATTTCCCTTCTTTTATCTAAGAATTACACTGCTCTTTTCTCTTGTTCCATTTACTAAAACTCTGCCAGCTAACAATCCCCCATACAATCATTAAACAAACCCCCATAAAGACTAAATTTAACTTGAAGATTAAAAGTAGCCAAACTTATGTTTTAAAAATACGTGTTGGTGGTATTTATTTTTTCACCCAATATATAACATATGCACGATTTTAGTAAATACGGAAACAAGATTAGAACCGAGATCTTTTTCATATTCTAGTATTATATTGATGTACCTCGTCTAAAACCTTTAAGTTGTATACAAACGACAAACTTATTCATTTATGGGTGTTTGAGCCCTATTCTTTTTGAAAAAATGAATTTTGGAATAGTAGATTGATGGATAATATATGATTAAAAAGGAAGGAAAATTTTTTTATTTACGTGTAATATTATTTTAATGAAGAATGTATGGTTCAAAAGAAGAGATAGAAAAATGAATTTTGAAAAAAATAGGAATCAAACAAGGTCATGGATCAACACATTCCAAGTTCATTGCCTATATATACTTAGTTCACATTTCTTGTTTTCCTCAAAAGAACACGAATATATACTACCTATCCCTCAGTGCTAATATAATCTATATCCAAATTCAGAAAACCTCTGCTAGTGTTTGTATTCGGGTCTGTTCTTATTCAATGGCACTGGCCAAGGACCCTATGCCTAATGATTCAACTTTGAGTTCAGTTCAAGCAGCCGCATATTATGGAAATAATTTTGGAGGATCATCATTTCATGCTTCCATGGATCCTTCCGGCGAGCTTTATGGAATGGATGAGCCACAAAAAGCCACGTTTCGAGAGGGCGAAAAAGCAGGCGTTTTTTTGAAGAATTTCACTATGAGTAATTCTTCTTCAGTATCCAGTCCGAGCAGCTCGAATTCTAATGGATTAGGGTACAAAGTGATACCATATCTGTCTGACGAAGGTCATTCCGTGATTAGCTTCAAACCTGAGTATGGTAATTTCATGCAAACCGGTGGATCATTGCTTATTTTTGAGGAAAGTAAAGGCTTGAAAATGATTAATCAACAATATGATTATTCAGTCTGGGAAGACAATTTGCACCATAATTATCAGAATCAGCTGAATCACAAGTGCAGCAGCACCGCTCACAGCCTAGTGGAAACACCTGGCGGCTACGGCTCCCCGGGAAGTGGAGGGCAATTTGGGTGGCTAAATCCTGAGGCAAATACACCTACCAATGGCATTCAGGAGAATGCTAGACAAGAAACAGGCTCGAGTAAACGCCAAATTACGGTAATATACTGAACTTCAACTGCAAATTCTTCAAATTATAGGGTTGCATGCATAACATTCTGATCTAATTCTTTTTACAGGGAGAGAATGTGCAGGGTCATAAGAAGCAATGCAGTGTTGGTTCAAAGAATAAATCCAAACCAAACTCAACACCTGCGAAGGATCCACAAAGTATTGCGGCAAAGGTAATTTGCTTCTTTTTTAAGCACTCTTATTTTGTTTGGATTATAACTTATTTGCAAATCAAGCAAGATCAAAAAGGGAAATTGACGGCTAACAAGAAGAATGTTTGCACTGCAGAATCGAAGAGAGCGGATCAGTGAGCGGCTTAAGATACTCCAAGATCTTGTCCCCAATGGCTCCAAGGTAATCCATTCTTCTTCATGTAAATATTTTATGTACGAAAGTGTTGTTAATTTGTGCAAAATTTCTCAAAATATTTATCTTTTTCACCCTATTTTTCTTCTGCAGGTTGATTTGGTTACTATGCTGGAAAAGGCAATCAGTTATGTCAAGTTTCTCCAATTGCAAGTGAAGGTTAGTTGTATTGCCAGTTTTCTTCTTATCAAAGCACTGAATCTAAAAACTCAGTAGCATGTTTTTCGAAATGGATTGAACTGTATTAAACAAGAAACAGAAACTAAAATATTGTTTATTATACTGTCCACGTCCATTATTGTATGCCAATGGAACAATTCCTCAAGTATTATTGAAATTATCTTTTTTCTCAGATTTGTAGTTGGATTTTTACAGGTACTGGCAACTGATGAATTTTGGCCAGCGCAAGGCAGAAAAGCTCCTGAGCTCTCTCAGGTTAAAGAAGCCATTGACGCCATACTCGAATCTCAAGTAGACAGGAATTCAAGCTCAAAATGATGCATAAATCCCTCAAGAAGAAGAAGACAACAATAATTATTTGTTCATCAATAATCATATAATTCAAATGTATTTTAATCAGAGATGAAATTAGATTCAGATAATCTTTTGGCAGTTTTCATAGATCGAAGTTATATTTCCTGTTGATCTTCATGATATCAATGAATTGCTCAGTTTACAAGTGTGTCCAAGATAAAATTCATTAATTAATTAAAAATTGTTTCTGCATATTTTTAGGGTGAGTAATGGTAGCCACTTAATTGATTAGAAGAACTTCATTAGTGATCCAAATTGATTTGACTTCTTAATTATATTTATGACAGATTATGATTAGCTAATCTAC
>CAIGRT010104403.1:0-12240 GCA_903798405.1 Fraxinus platypoda | reverse complement strand
GGACATGTGTGTCTAACACGATACGTGTTGGATACGCCGACACGAGATTTTTAAAAAAAGTACAGACACGACCCGTTATCAACACGTTAATTAAATTCTTAAAAATTCTTCATTTATATAGTATAAATTTTAGTTTTATACTTATTATTAATTTTTCTTATTGAAATATTTTACATATGAGTACCAATTTGTTATTTATTAATAATTATTTTTAATAAAAATGAAAAATATTTATGGTAAAGCGTGAGTGTCTGTATCGACATATGTTGAACACAGACATGCTATCCTAGTTGAAGTGTCCGTACTACAGAGAACAACTTTTTCGACCGGCAAGAAATAAAGCCATACTGTGGAAGAAAACATGTATGTTGAACATTTTAATGTCTAGACAAAAATCACAAACTTGAAGCATACTTGTACAAAAAAAATAAGAATATTCACAAAATCATTAGAATACAAGAAAAAGTCTTAGTAAATTCTAATTATATGAAGAATCAACCGAATGAAGTAAAGTAAGACTCCTTTATATTTACCATGAAATTTTAGTGCCAGAAAGGTCGTTCGAGCAGGAACAGGCTGCCTTAGGCCAAGCCTCCCATTTTTGCTGCAGGTATACCTTTCTTTGTCATGAAGGATGGTGTAATTTGAGCTGCTTGCTCTCCCAGAACAGCAGAATTTATCATCATTATATTGGTTTTCTTGTTTGGTGCTGCTCAATCCGCCGACCACTAAGTTGCCTTTTGCGAGCATATAACCCTGAGCATTTTGTATATTATTTAGAGTACTTGTAGAGAATCTAAGGTCAGAATTCTTTTCCTCCTCCTCCTTGAAACTCAATGTTAGATTAGCTACAGAAGCATAGGTATTGTTTCCGCTATTGAAAGTGTCAGAATAAATGTAAATGTCGAACGACCTGCAAATTCCCATCGTTTCCCAACACCATAACATTACTATAGCTGAATCCTTGGAAAGATTTGGTCACAACCTTTCCGTGAGACGAACCCGCCCATCCACTGTATATAATCCACCTACTAACATTTGTAGTGAATGATCCATCAAAACCCGTGAAATTCGATGTAAAAGAAGCCGTGAGAGGCGCAACACTGTAATTTAAGAGCCTGCCTTCCGTCTTCTAATTCTTCTTATCGAGCGAAAGATGAAAGTTTGCATCAATGTACCAAATGTTTAGAGCATTTGTTACCCTAAACTCAAAAGAATGGACCTTTCCATCCAATATCTTTGCTAACAATGGGGTAATCTCGATATCATAAGAAGGGAGATCGAAAGAACCAATTCCAGTGATAGGAATCCACAAGAGGATTGACATCCCCAGTGTAAATTACCTTAAAAGGCCAAACTGCACCAACTACCTTATCGTCCAAACTTGCGACAACTTCCCTGAAAGGTCCATTCCCCGGTACACCAGTACGGTTATTCACCTCAATGTACTGGTTCGGATAATTACCGTACCAAAACTCATCATTCTCATGAAATGAAAAATAGACCTCCAGCACAGCCCTATATACATTAGGTGGTATCTTAAATTCTTTAGACTCTACATCTGTGGTGGAATTCTCAATCTCAAACCACAACCCATTATTCAATGGCAAGGTTCTTGAGATGGGCAATCCCAGTTGCTATTGGTTCAGCAGTGCAGCTCCTAAGAATCTCAACCCCACCAAGCCAGATCCCAAAGATTCTATCAAATTGCTTTCCTTCACATGTTGCTGTCCATTCAAGACAATTTTTGCAAAATTCTGATATGGGCAATCCAAAGGTGGCGTGTAATTAGCAAGAACTGGGGGTTTCCCATATGTGTAGGCAATGTCACGTTGAAGGACTAAATATGAACAAGGTTTGGTCTTGGGAACATTTATGGGTTTGGTGACTTCAAAATAAGTGGAGGTAGAGGTACTCTGGTTTAACAATGAGGTGGGCTCGGAAATAAGTTGTAATCTGTAAAGGGTTAATGATGTTGAGTGGAGGTGGGCGGCGGAGAGGAACGGTGGTTGGTGGAGGAGAGCGAGGAGCGAGGAGCGAGGAAGCCATTTATGCAGTAGAACGGAAGTTGTGGCTTGTGTATATACTGGATTGGGAGTCACACAATTGGGAGTCAATTGTTCCGATGGTCCTTGAAGTTATATCTATGTATTCGATTGCTCACTGAAATCTAAGACGACGAGTTTTGATCTCTAAATTTTGAAAAATGTTGAACGTCGCTCATTGACTAACTTCCGTTTCAAATATCTAATGGAATTGATGATGTGGTTGACGGAATGCACATTTGGCGCCCTATCATGCTATTAAACTTTGAGGTGGTCAAATTTTGACCACTAAATTTTGAAAGCGTTTTTGATTACTCACTGAACTTTGAAAAATATATTCTAATACTCACTGAACTTTGAGGTCGTCGAATTTTTGCTACTGAAACTTTAAAATATTTGAATTTTAGCCACTAAACTTCGATATGGTCGAGTTTTTGCAACAAAACCTTGTCAAAGTCTTTTATGGCTCACAATAAATTTGGATTTAATTAAAATTCGTTTTTGAAATTTGGATTTAATTTTATTTAATAACAAATTCATTGTGTGTTTCGTTGTAAAATTCAAATATTATGATGAAAAATAGCTTAAAATTCTACAAAAATAAATTAAATTTAAATTTAACTAGTGTGTAGTTGGGTAATAATTCATATTGGTATAGACAATGCTTACAAAGATGTGCAAATAAAGTGACTACTAATTGCAATGAAATACACAATATATTTATTATTAAAATTAAATTAAATTTGAATTTTAACAACGAATTTTAGTCCTTGTTTGATGGCCATTATTTAAAAAAATGAGTTTTAAATAGTGAATTTTTTGGAAAATGTATGGTTAAAAGGTAGGGAAAAATTTTGAATCTACGTGTAAAATATTTTATTGTATAAATGTGTGTAAGAGTTTTGCTTTAAAGCGAGATAAACAGAGGCTTAATTAAATCTAAATTTATATTAAGCAATAGTATACTTTTTCAAAGTTTAGTGGTCAAAGTTTGACCATCTCAAAGTTCAGTGGCCAAAATTCGTCCACCTAAAAGTTCAATGAGCAATTAAAGATATTTTTCAAGGTTTAGAGCATCTTCAAGAGTATCTCTATTTTTAAAGAGCATTTCCAACAAGCCCTTTATATGTAACACTTAATTTTACTATTCTCAAAAAATATTTATTATTTTTCTTTATCTTTTATTTTAACTAGTTTTTCTTTAGATTATTTTATTATTTTCCTACATTGAAAATTAAAACTCTTTGAATGCATTTAATATGGGTTAATTTCACATTTTTTCTACATTGAAAATTGAAATATTTTGAATACATTTAATTATAGAGAGTGAGTTTGACTCTTCAAATTTGGAGAGTAAAACTCACTCTCTAAATTAAAATGTTAAATTTAAAGAATCTTTTGAAGTATGATTTTAAAGATTGACTCTTTAAAATAGATAGTATCTTATATTTAAAGAGTCTCTTGGAGATGCTCTTAGTGGCCAAATTTGATCATCTCAAAGTTTAAAGGTGTGACGAGGCGCCAAATGTACATTCCATCAACCACGTCACCAATTTTGTTAGAGGTTTGAGACGGAAGTTATGCCGTGAGTAACGTACAACGTTTTTCAAAGTTTGATGACCAAAACTCAATATTTTAAATTTCAGTGAACAATCGAAAACATAAACATAAGTTCAATGACCATTGAAACAATTAACTCCACTTGGAGTAGAAAACAATGTTCAAGCAAGTAAAAAGAGTAGGACTAGGAGAATACAAGGATTCCCTCTTTTTTTTCCCCAACAATTAGATGTTTATTTTTTCGGGAGAAAAAATATATTTTCTTATTAATTTTATGTAATTTTATTTAAATCAACAAAAATAAAATTTATCAATCTTAATTCATCCACTAATATTTATCTTCATTAAGTACTTTATAATATTATATATTCTTTTAGACTTTATATTTAACTGAAATCCTAATACTCATAAAATATTTTCAACTAGAGTCAAAACAAATAATAAAAGAACACGATTAGAGCATATACATCTAATTAACACCCCGTGCTCATTTTTAGAAAAGCATCATAACATATCATAGGTTAAGCCCTTGTTCGAGCGTCATTCTCCCATTATACATTTTTCTCTTTTTTTATTTTCAAATATAAATTTTTTAATAAAATAATATTACATGTAAATTCAAAATTTCTCCTTACTTTTTAAATTCAGAATCTTCAAAATATTACTAATATATTTTTCCCAAAATATATTTTTAATGGAGCCCAAACAAATAACATTATTCATGTTCTTTAGTTAGTGAAAATTACAATTGCAGTCCTTAACCAAATAAAAATAGATCAAGTAAGTGCTCAATCTTCATCTCTCTCCAAAATGTAATATGCCTTATCTTTTCAGTTTCTTGCTCTTTTTCTCACACACTCTCTCTCTCTCTCCAAAATGCAGAACCAGAGCCCCTCTAAAACCCTAAACCCCACTCTCCGCTTCTCCCATTTCACCTCTCTCTCCAGATTCTCAAACCCACTTCGCAAAACCCTAATCCCAATTCGCCATTTTCCCAAAACTCAGAAATCCCTCAAAATCGAATCGCTAACTCCGAACTTTCAATTTCCCCGCCAAAATGGTAGCCGCCTGCCGGACTTCCGTTCATTCGCCGGACGGAGCAAGGGAAAGCCTGGAGGCCCCTCCACCGGACGTATAGAGGGAAACGCCGAGGTCCGTCGAGAAGCCAAGCGGAATGCTCGCCGGAAAAGCAAGAAACTGGCGGAGAGTCTATTTTACAGGCTCAAAAATCCCCACAAGAATTACCCGGATAATTTCTCGGAAGAGGAGCTGCAAATGATTGGTCTGGGCTATGATAGAATGGTTAGGTTCATGGAACAAGATGACCCGAATTTGAAGCACCCGTATGATTGGTACAAGTATGGTGAATTTGGACCCTACTCTTGGCGTGGAGTGGTTTTGGGTGACCCGATTCGTGGAAGAATTTCAGATGAATGCGTTTCCATGATTGGTGAAGTCAGGGATCAAGAGGAGTGGGAAAAGATTGAACAGCATGAAATGGCTACAGATTTTCAGAAAAGATTAGATGCTATGGATAAAAATAAGGGGTTGAGGTACTTTTGGGTGTTTGTTCGGCACCCGAAATGGAGGGTCTCGGATTTGCCTTGGCAGCAGTGGACTTTGGTATGTGAGGTTGCACTCGAGGCTGGGGATCAGAGGTTGGACAAGTGGACTTTGATGGGGAGGCTCGGGAATACATCGAGGGCGAAGATCACGCAATGCGCGGCCTGGATGAGACCGGACATCATATACGTAAAGAGGCCAGTGTACCAGTGTAGGTTTGAGCCTCAGGATGAGTTTTTCCGGGCTTTGACTCCATTGCTAGACCCAGAAACTGAGGCTGATTTCTTGTTCGAGTTAGAGACTGATGATGGGAGGGTGGAGTTGTGTACGTATTTTGGCGGGTTATGTAAGATAGTGAGGATAAATCCGAAGGCATTTGTGGATGATGTGGTGAAAGCATTTGATAAATTGAGTGATGAGAAGAAAGCCAAGTGTTTGGGGTTTCTATTTGAAAATCACCCAGTGTTGTTGTTGCATCCATATACTAAGGAGTGGAAGGTGAGGCTGGAAGAAATGGAGTTAGGTTGCGATGCGCCGGATGATGACGGTGATGATCAAATAGTGGATTGGATTGAGGATGATGGTAATGATGATGGTGCTGATAGTGATGAAGATGAGGATGTTGATCAACAAGATGACGTTGTTTTGGATGCAGAAATAAGCGGAGATGATGAATTGGGAATCAAGCAGGACGAGGATTTGAGTCCGGAAGAGGATGCTAATTATTGGGATGAGGAGTTCAAGAAGTCACTTAGTAGCAACGAAGCAATGGAAAAGCTTGTCAAGAAAAGTATAGAGGTTTCCAACAAGTTCTACGAGGAGCAGATGCAGGCAATGAAGAAGGAAACAAAAGGAAGTTCCGCGGATGGAGACGAACTGGCAATGCGAGGTAGAAAGGCTAAAGTGAGTCGAGAAGAATGGAAGTTGCTCGGCTATGGTCCGTTTAGGAAGAAGGTGAGAAAGAGTAAGATTCCTCCGGGCGTGTTCTTACGAGCAGCTGTTAGGCCCTTCACCTACAGGAATCTTGTGAAGGAGATTGTTTTGACAAGACATGCTATAGTGGAAGGTGAGATTGGTAGGAAGAAATGAACCCTTTGCTTGTGTATGAGTATGATAGAAAGATTGTGAATTGGCACCAAGCATCAATTGGAATCTGTATCAACTGGTCAAAATTCCTTTTTTATGGTTTCATATGATAGCTTTGAATGTACAAGTCTCTTGGCAATTTTGTCTGAGCCAAGTATTGGTGCAGAGAATTACTTGGAGCCCTTCTGATAATGAATGGGAATATGATTGCTAGTTCTTTTCTTGTATTTGTTAATGGAAATGTTGAATCTGTTTTTGTCATACTTTCTCCATTCCCATCTATTTCTTGAAGGCTATTGTGTTTGTGTGTATAAATGGTGAAATTGCTGAGGATAAGCCTACTCCCTGTAAAATCATACCGTGTGTAATGCCCAAAATCCTACATAGAAATAATAATGCTTGGGGTACACTTTGCCATGTGGCAAACTATGATTTGACAGTTTAATAAAAAACAGTTTTTCAACCAATCAACTTTTTACAATAAGGACAATGCCAACATAGTGTAAGGATTGGAATGTACAAATGACATTGTTCACGTAGAAATTGCCTTGAATTATTATGCGGTACCGAATATGATAGAATAATTACGTCAACTGTCATTGAAGTTTTTTTTCTTATGGGAATGGTCACTCAAATATCTAATGCTACACTCGTGATCATCTAACATTAAATTTCATGTAGCCATTAAATGCCAACGTGTCACCAAACAATGCTATTTATTACATTAAATCAGCAAAATTATGGAGTTCGAAAATGGGGATTTATCATATCTAGATATGAAAATATAGTGTGGCCTCAATTTTGCTTAAATCATATAGTAATGTTTTTTTTTTAACAATGGCCATACTTGAAGCAACAAGTAATGCTATTTGGTGACATATTAACATTTAATGGTACCAACTAAGATTTAATGTTAATTTTTTTTGGATCGAGAGAACATTAGTGTAACAGTAAAAATTTTGAGTGACTGTTATATTAAGAAGATAACTTCAGTGACCATTGATATTACCTTTCTTACTATCAAGATCATAGACTAATTTTACTGGAAAAGTAAATTACAAACCTGGACAAATGTATCAAAATTTAAACTATGTACAAATTTTACCTCAATAAGAGATCAGATGTTCATCAAACAAATTACAGCTTTATTCTAGTAAAACATTGAAATATGCAGAAATTCAAGCCACCATTCCTCAATCCAGCCATTGTGCAGATTTTTTTCTATCATCAATTCAAAAATGAAATAATGCAACAATTCACAGATTGATAATCATGTACATAGCATATTACCATCAACTAAACAAAATCAGTACACGTATACTTCTATATAACAAGGCAAAAGCAAGAAATCAACTTAAATGCGGCGAACTTGGAAATATGTTACTCACAAGCCAGTTTTGTCCCAAAACTTGTTAAGCAGATAGCAAAAGCCTGGAAAGCTGACAAAGGCTGCCTATAATCCATTGTGAAAGTATCATCTCCTACCTTTCCGAATTGGAGGAGCACTGTTTCCTCATCACTCTTACCACCATGTCGACTTTGATCCATAGTCGCAACCAGTTGAAAATTCTTAACCGATGCAACTGTGACCCGACCATGAAAATTCAAGCACCAACACTCCAACTGTTCGTGCCACCTTGGAACTTTGTTTTTCAAAATGTTGTAACCAGGATCAGAGGATTCGGGACTCTTCATTTTCAAATCATATTGAGAGTTGTTGACTGATGTTGTTCCATCCGAAGACGGGCACTTAAGTGAGCATACCATCCTCCTTGGACCTCTAGACTTCAAGAGATTGAACTTATAGCACACCTGCCCAACTTCAAAGTTAGCAGCCGGAACTTGAGGACTTATCTGCTTGCTTGCTACACGGCGAACAGATCTGCTGCTCGACGGCTTTGCTCCGCCGTGTGGTGGTTGGCTATCATAGATTGAGAAATTAGTACCGAGGAAATCTGACCTGTGAAGTGGAAATGGACATTTTTGTTAAAATGCACGAAACAAAGAAATTATCTCAAGCACCCTTGTTAGTCAACGAAAATAAGAAAATTGCTGAAAATAGGCTTCAACAAATACTGGGATCAATAATATTGATTTCACCATAGAGAAGGTAAGATACAGGCTGGTTTGCATTGCAAGATTTGAAATCCATACCTCAATTTCCCAACATATGCATTACTTCGTTGAGAGAAATCATTGGCATCAAGTGATATAATGTACTCGGTGTTAGTACCATTTCTGTATCTTCGTGCTGCTAAGAGAAACTTTCCTTTGTCCACGAATGCTGTCGCAGAAAAAGTGAGACTTATTAATAAAATCGCAAAGAGCCAAATATAAGGAAATCCATGACAATATATGGGTATAAAAGGTTGGATCTAAGAGGATAGATGACAAGTACTACGACGAAGATCCATCGAATCTGTATTTTAAGCTAAAATCCGTAAAAGATTTGATGGATTTAATTCCGTAATCAATGTACTTGGTGATGTAGAAATGTAAAGAGAAAGAAGAGAGAAAGAATTGGAGAATTGAGAGAAAAATGTAGAAATGATTTAATTATCATTGAATATATCCAATAATTGTCTACATTATTCCATAGTATTTTATTTATACTTTAAAATCCCTAACAAAATAAGAAAATGGAAAATTTCGGAAACTTAAAACTAATAGTAATGGTAAGAAAATTCATCAAACATTATTTCTTATTATTTAAGCCTACAGTAAGTGCATATTTTCAGCATGTCTTAAATGAAATCTCCATTACAATCTCCATCATTCTGCCGGCTGAAGAGAAATTGGCTTTGGCATATAAACTATAAAGACTCCAACTTTGATTGCCAGCATGTGCAACACGGTGCCAGTACCTGACGGCACAACATCACATGTGTGACTACCTTCGAAGACTTGTGAAGAAGTAATTTCCCTTTTTCTGTTTTTTTTTTTGGGACAAACGGTATGCCAAATGTTTTAGCTTTAGAGGGGTACGGTTTAACCAATGAGCAGGCTCCAATACCCAAATTGATATAAATGAGAGAGAGAAGGGAGAGAAGGACGAAAGAAATAGAATTGGCAAATTGGGACAAAAATGAAGAGATGTTTGTCTTGTCCCGATATTTTAAGAAAACACCAAAAAATTTGTACTCAGTTTCATAAGGAAGTAAAAACACAAACATCTTGGTCGCCAAAATGGGCATCGATAAGTCAATATTACAGGTAAGATGAGGTTAATGGTGGAAAATATTTTGTACATCCTCTTAACTTTGAAGGCTAAACTACAATGCTTCATTCAGTTAAACCAATAAGACTGGAGAAACCAAGTAAGTTTTCAGTAAAGGAAGCAAATATTAATCAATCATTTAGCAGTTATCTTCAAAAATTTCCAAAAGAACATTTACTTACAAGGTGAGAGTGCAAGATAAAGGTAAAATGTCCCACTCTTCTTGTCACGTTTAACAAGACATTGATGCGGAGAATCCCGCGGCCCCGGCTGCAGCATGCAAGAAATTAGCTTGAAACATTAGGAAAATGATTCTACTCAAAATCCAAAAATCATACATTTTACCATTGAAACACGCATTCTTAAACCCAATACCGAAAGCTCAAATATAACGTGGAAAACAGAAATCAAAACTATGAAAGAAGTCAAGAAGCTCGGCCATTCTGCCTAAAACTCATCTCATGTTTTGTACATAGTACTCGAAAATATTACATTGGATAAATGGATCTACTCAACATCCAACAATCATACATTTTACCATTGAAACGTGCATTCTTAACCACAATACCTCATGCTCAAACACAAGCTATTAAAGAAGTCGAGAAACTTGGTCATTCTATCTAAAACTTATCACATATTTTGTACACAGTAGTCAACACTATTTCATGGGATAACAAATAAGATTTTTAAATTGTTTCTTCCTTAATCCTATCCATTGTTACCGAGTCCTGCATAACATTTACAAGTAGTGAATACTTTTGGAAGAACTCATCATTCTATTCCTCTAAATCATGCCCAGATTTAATGGTGCGGAAGCGTTTTTGAAATTCTTGTAATAAGAAATTATGTAATAAATAAGAACAATATTTGACCATTCATGTCTTGTATACAAATCCCAATTCACATTCCAATACTAAGATTCAAAATCAAATATCAGATTAAGAACAAAAAAGTTGTAAAATTGAACCGTTTTCAGGGAAGGAGGGAAAGTGATATTGCCATCTTGATGAACAGAGGCCTTCTCCACCACCTCTTTGGTTACATCCCTCCACCGCTTGCAAACACCCGCGCATGCGACGACGTTTTGACGTTGCGGCCATTTGTCTTCACTTTCTTCCACCCTCTGTATAATTTCTTCCAGTATCTCCGGCAGCATATTCGCCCACGATACCGGGTTCAAAGAACCCGATCCACTAGGACCCGATTCTTCAACGACGCCGTTCTGATGCCTGTTTTCGCCATTTTCTTCTTCCTTTTTTTTGCAGTTTTCATCATTAATATTACTGGTAACATCTGTTTGATTTTCTAGGAAATCGAATTCATTGAAGGATTTCGAAAGCTTGAATGAACACTGATTTATTCTTCGTGCCAGAAAAGAGCGTCTCAGTGACATTGTTTTGTAAAGAAAAACAGTAGGGAGAGAAGTGAGATCTCTGTAGAGAGAAAAAGCATGAATAAGAAAAGAGGAGAGAGAAGTTTTCTTGAATAAAATGACGTACTTTTGATGTTAGATAAATCACAGACGAATTGACTGAGGAAATCTGAATGAGTTACACGTGTAGGATTCTTAGTTGACTGTTAATGTTTATTTGTCACAGAATGTTGAGTGGAGAATTCCTTAGTTTTTTATTACCAAAATTGGGGCTATTTCTTCGTTGACAAATTGACTCGGTCGCAATGCCGTTTTGAACCACAAAACGACGACTTTGAAATAGTTTCACAATTAATACCATGGCCAATGGAGTTCCAGCTTGCTTACAAATCAAGTTGTTAAGGTCGTCGTATTTGACCAAAAGTCAAAAAGACATTATAGTGTTATTATCGACCAAGCTCGCTTTTGACTTTCGAGGTGCCCAACACAATTTATCGTGATCACGACGATGATTGCCTTTTGATCTTTCATTTTTAAGACGTAAATGAATATCATTAGGAAGACTAATCCTAGATATTAATTGTTATAGGAAGACTAATCGTTTCATAATTTTACAAATTATAACACCCGATACCATCATCGCCAATGGAGTTCCAACTTGCTTACCAATCAAGTTGTTAAGGTCGTCGTATTTGACCAAAAGTCCAAAAGACATTATGATTGTCTTTTGACCTTTTATTTTTAAGACGTAAATGAACATCGTTTTGATTTTAATATCTCGAGATATTAATTGTTATAGGAAGACTAATCCTAGAGTCAAGTTTGGGATTATTTTGATTTTTTAATCCCAAGTGATTTGGGTCGATTAAAATTTGGTGAACATTGACGTCATTCACCACAACATTAAGGTTTTAGAATCATTTAAATGTTTTAGTTATTGCAAATACGCTGATTATGTTGTTAAGTCAGTAGGACCTCAAAAATTCTTTTAATATGTTAAATATGATTGACTTAGTTGTTTTTATGATATTTTTTTATTTTTTAATCATGATTTAAAATGGGTTTGGAGCAAGACCATGTTTCCTTTTCCTCCATCTCAATTGCCTTACGGCAAGGCGAGATATTTTGTCATTCCTAACATTAATTCATAGTAAGTAGCAAGGAAAAATGATAAATTTTAATCTCGAAGACGATTACTGCTCATATTTTGTCCAAGTAAATGGGTACGTTGGGAAGTATTTATAAACATTTAAAATTGAGGCCTTGTTTGGTTCACATTATTTTTTTCATTCTCATTCTTCTACTCATTTTCAACCACACATTCTTTAATAAAATAATATTTTTCATCACATCAATAATTTTTCTTTCTTTTTCAACCACATATTCTCCATCACATA
>CAIGRT010104378.1:0-26151 GCA_903798405.1 Fraxinus platypoda | reverse complement strand
TGGAAAATCTCACCTTTCAAACAGGGCATAAGTTACTCTCTCAATAGTGGCATGCCCTTTGCATAAGTCATTTCTTTAGAATTTTTGTTGTTGAAAATCAATGCGGGATTGGGGATTTGACAGCATTATATTTTTTCGAAAAGCAAAAGGGTTGGCGTGTAGTACTATTGTGAATAAAGCTTCTTGTACATGTGGAAATTGGAATAGACTTTTTTTTTCCCAGAATTTGATTACTTTCATTCTAATTTTTTTTATTTTCTCATTTATTTATTTTATTAACAAATAAAATACTATAAAAATA
This sequence comes from Fraxinus platypoda, assembly GCA_903798405.1. Lineage (NCBI taxonomy): Eukaryota > Viridiplantae > Streptophyta > Magnoliopsida > Lamiales > Oleaceae > Fraxinus > Fraxinus platypoda. The sequence goes on along the minus strand of CAIGRT010104378.1, from coordinate 25,850 downwards.
ATTTAACTGACTAACTATTAATACATTTGTCTATATTTGTTATCTTATTTTCTATTGATATTAGAAATGAACCTAATAAAAATTAATTGCTTTCAAGTTTATTAAGTGATTATTACTCCATCTGTAAGTCATTATGTAAAAGTAATGTATTTTTGTCGAAAAAATTGATATATTGATATATTAATCATATTATTTATTATTAGCGGTTCGATCTCGATCTCGATTCGACATTTCGACCCTTAACCCTTTAACTTTTTCAGGTCTATGATCGAGTCGGTTTTAAAAACATCCTGCGATATCATCATATACGCTTTATTAATTCATTAAATATTATCTGCTGAACTGCCACATCGTACAAGTAGCAAATTAATTCTGCTATCTTGGATTACGTATGCGTGAGGGCATACTCGAAGCACATGTAATAGAAGATGTGGGAAAAATTGAGAAATTCGAAAAAAATTACGATCACAGGTTTCATATTTGATGAGAGTAGTTGACAGTTGAGGCAGTATGCAGTAATGGGTGTTTGCTTTTTTCTTTCTATTTCTGCATTTTCGGCCACATACATTAGGATAATTTTACAAAATAATAATTGCAGTAGTCAGTTAGATGTATTAAACATAATGGTGGACCACCTCATACAAATGAACCCCATTCTACTAGAGCCTTCCAATTTTTTATTTATTTTTTATTTTTAAAAGCATTCCTATGAGAAGTACTACTGCAACACATTTACGTGTGATATATACATGCACCTGTCACTCCTAGTATAAAACTATATTATATAGAATCGACCGTGTTGATTAGTTGACGATGTAAATTAATTACTTAATCCTACTTTTTTTCAAGATACGAAAGGGAGTTGAGCTTCATGAAGATAATGAGTTTTTTGACAAATGTGAATTGAGAATATGTTGATGATCTAAAATCGATTTGTTGGATTAAAGATTGTAACTCTATATCAATAAACAATTTGATCAATCTATCGAAGAAAATCAACAGGTTTCGATACTTTATTAGTGGACTATTGTAGAGACTGTTTACAAGTAGAAATGATTGGAATTCTTTTTATCATGCGACGATTTACTATTTGTAGTAGTTTATTGTTGGTAAGTGCAATGATTGTACTCGACTAGGATTACATATATCGAGATGGAATTGTTTCGTCATGCTCAGTATTATTTATTAAAGGTGTCAAAATGAAATTGAGCCGTCATGCCAACTATATGTTGATATCGATTGATGGGTAAAGTAAACGAATATATGTCTTGCGCACAGGGGCGTAGGGAGAGTGGGGACAAGGTTGGGAATTCTTTGGAAATTTTTTTTCTTTTCTTTTTTTCTATGTAGTAGCCCAGTAATTTTATTTTATTTTTTTTGTCCCTCTTGGGTCCGCCACTGCTTGCGTATGAGCTCTACACGTGATCTAATGATGATTAATTATTAATTGTTTTCCATTTGACAATAAAGTACTACATCAAACGCGTCTTATGCATTAAGATTTGGCATATGGAGCCCTAGACCAATTAGAACAGCAGCATACACCTTCAAACCAAGTATGAAACAAAGTAATACTCAGTTGAGTCAAAGTTGGATAAGAATGACTGACTTAATACGAGGTAAGCGTTAGCTTTGGACTTGGCCTTTCGTCTAACACTCGGGTTATTAGAAGAGACGGGTCGTGACTTACCATGTTGACTTTTCTATCCTTTATGCTAACCATAGCTTAATACCTCAAATTAGTAATTTCATCGCACATTGGGTTTTATTAGTGCTATTTATGTTAATTTGCGCTAGAACCACACGACAATTCATTTTGGGCTTGGATATCTTTTGGCCCGAAAAACTAAAACTCGACAAATGAGTTGTGCTTAATGGAGCCCAATCAGTAGAAAATAACAGCGGATGGGCAACCCAATAACATAAAATCAGTGAATAATTCTGCAAATAATCAATTTGAAAGCTGAAAAGGGCAAATTATCGAACCTCATACGGATCGAGCACTCAGAGCAGACGCGTTTCCCTCCGCACAGAATATCTCAGAATATGTTTGGTCGAAGAAAATTCCTATCTTTCCCCCTAGTTATTGGCGCCGTAGTGTAAGTTTTGACTGTCCTTATCATCCAACCCAATATGTATATATTCTACGAGATTTCCATTTCAGAGTTTTGATTGGATTGATTAGCAAGCGTAGTAAGTGATTTAATAGTGCGCGTTTTCTTTTGTAACCTTCAATTTGTGTGTCCATATTCTATATTGATTTTAATTGGAAAAATTATGAATTTAAATGCTTGGTAAGTTTGAGTAAGAAATGTGTTCAGTTGATCGAATTGGTTCAAATTAACACATAATTAATTGTACTCTGAAGGAGAATGTGGATACTTAAATTATAATAACAGAGATGTCCAATTGATTACCAGAGGAACAGTACTTCTGTTTGATGAAATTCCCCATCAGAGGTTGATATTTGAAATCACATACCTTGTTGATTTTAATTAGTGAATTATATAATTTGCATGTATTACATAATTGAGCGGTTCTTACCAAGATATTTACTTCCAGATTGTGTTTACATTTTAACTTTCCAAGTCTTTTTGTTTCAAAATTGTATTCAGAAGCACTTTGGGTTTTTTGGTCCTTGTCGGTATCAGGTTTTTAGGGTTCATGAGCTTTTGCTTATAAAAACCTTAAAAATAAGCAATTGCGTCCTTACTATTTTTAAGGTGGTTATGAGCACCTAAGTGCTTGTCTTTTTGTTTGTAAACAGGGCCAAATGTTTTAATGTACCTATAGGTGCTAGAACATACAACTTAATGCTTGTAAGACAATAGTTATTATAACTTAAGAATACCAAGCACCCTCAAGGTTCCCATAAACAATTAGCATCTTGTCAGCAAACTCCTACTATTATCATTTATTATTGTCCATTAGTTTCTGTGTCTTTCACTCTAAACATTCTTTTCCATATAATAGAGCACTATATCTCAATTAAAACTTCCATATGTATTTATATGCCTGGAATCAATAAACTCTTATCACTTCAGTTTTCTTTACACCACTTTTAACTTTATTATCACATGGATCCATGTGTTGAGGAAACAAGACAATATGATGCAGACCCAAAAAAAATAAAATGAAAACTAGGAATAAATAAAATAAAAAGATCGCCTGGTTCTCGTATTGGAGCATTCTTGTTGCTCATATTGATATGTTGAGATGTTTTTTCATATACTTTCTGGAAATGCTTCTAGGAAATGCATTAAATTTCAACACTTATGTGGACATCATTTTTGCTTCATGGTCCTGAACTCTGGATGGTAGCATGGTGCCATGGTAGAACAAACTCTCCATATACCTTCAAGCACCTTTTGCTCTGTTCTAGTACAAGGCAAGACCTATTATGTTGTCCTATCTGGAAACTGTTGCTTGTTAGCTTTTGTGGCTTGTTACCTCTTCTCTGATTTAAATCCGTAGCTTTTTTCTTTTTTTTTTGTGAGGGCTTGTAACAAATTACACTGGTTTCAGTCCTTGTATAGGCGCTTGGCAGTGATTTGCAAAATCTTTTTCTTAGTTTTTCTCCTCCATTGAGATTTATAGAAAATGGTGCCCAAAGCACGGCGAACGTGTGTTATATATCTCTTCTTGCTTATCTATTCACTTATCTCGACTTAATTACGTGAATCTCCTGCCTTTTTTGGTGGAGGAAGGGGATGACATTGAAGCATGTTTACCTATACCAATATTGCTATTAAGATTGTGAAAATGCCATCACGGTGGAGCCTCCATGGTGATTGTAGAAGTAGCATGCGAGGCAATGGCATCCCCCAGAGCTGGCACAGTAAATGATCAGAAGGCATCCATAACAGTAGCTGAATAATAGCCATAATCAATTGTGAAGCTTCTGAGGGGTGTTACTTGATTATCAATAAACTAATCTATTTTTTGTGTTCTACTAGTTTTCATTGAACTAGTTTACCTGAATTTACTTTCAATAAAATGCTCGAGGCGATTGCTTGTTGTTGCAGGATAGGAGTCGTATCTGGGAAAGCTATATTTGGGCCTCCTCTTGATGAGTACTGGAAAAAGAAGCTCCAAGAAGAAGCTGTTGCAAAAGAGACCGATGCTAGCTCCACTTAGATGATTTTCAACTTTGTCGGACCTATGAAAGCCAAACGGGAGTGCTCTCGCTAGCTGAGCTATACAAGTTTCGTAAATTATATTCTGAATTGGCTTTACCGAATCTTTGTCCCAAAAAAGGACAACGCAAGTTTTCGGATGTCAAAACATGATCGAGTAGAATTAGTCTTGTCCAATATAAGTGCTTCCTGATAACATTTGCAGATTATTCAGGTCAAATTGAATGCTTGTAGCTTCTTTTGTTTCATTTTGTTTACTTTTATAAGCAATAATACTTTCATGCACGCATGTGGAAGAATCACTTTCCAATTTTGTAAACTCTATCATGAATCTACCAATCAAAGCTGCTACGCTAAGCTACTAAATAGAGAAGCAAAAAAAACGAGAAGGAAGATCCAATATCAAAGGAGTTTTCTTGATGAGATTGAAGGGTATACATTTGTATGAAGATATACGAAATAAGTCACGCAGAGGACCAGAGTAATTGGCCTGATAAATTATGAACCTGTACAATTCTATCAAGATATACAAAAGTTGTACTGCAGCAGATATTTTCCAGGTTGCACTTGGAAAGAATCTGTCATTACAAGAGACAAACATTCACTAGAAAAGTGTACAGGACAAATCAGTATGGAGCCAAAATCCAAGGTCCATTCAATATGTGCAAACACAAAGTAAGACATACAGTGGTAACTGTAGAAGATTTGCCACTCACATATCTCATAGTATTAATTCCTCGATCAACGACCTCCTGGTGGACAACATCAACGCTTCTCTTCGTGCACTCTGACAGTTTCTCGAGTAAAATCTCGAGAAACGATCTAACTGTTTCGAATGTCACCTTCCCAGTCATATCAAGAACAAACTTCCTATTGCTTGGCACTGCCAAAGTAGAAGAAATCTTACTCCTCCATCCACCGTCTTGATTCTGATCATCAAACAATTTTCGTGCCTTTATTGTGGTTGAGATTATTTTTGTCCCTTTCTCGACTTTATCATCTCCAGGAAAACTATCTCCAAAATCAACTTTCCAGTATGGAGGGCTCAAATTTGAATCAGCAAAGGAGCTTTTAGTCCACACTTGGTGAGAAGTCTGGATTAAAGTTTCTATAGCACCATTGCATACAGTTACCAGCATGTCTTTTACTTCAGATTCATGCTTAGGATTAGTCAATCCAGAAAAGATTTCATCGTAAGTGTTTATATGCATAGTTTTCTCCAAGTAAACACTAACAGCAGTGCTTACAAATAATTGTATGCAATCTCCAATTAGCTCTCGACACTTGTCCTCGTTAGCTACTTCAATCCACCTCGAAATGGACTGATAATCTGACTCCATCGAAAGATTATCAAGATTTACAAAACCATCCAAATTCGATACTGTCTTGTGTTGTCTATCTGAATAAAATGCCATTACCAAATTTCTTGCAAAACTCCCAACAACTACAGAAGCAAAACCAGACCCTGAATCCGAAAACAATTTATTCATAACCCGCTCAGAGAAACCCGAACTCTCACTCACAGAAGCATCATTTATCATTGCTTCAGACTTGTAGCCTCGCAGAATTCCCACAGTCAAAGCCTTTGAAATACTATTTACCGAGTGAGAAAACTCATCGGACCGAGTGATCTTGGATATTTGCTTCAAACTATTGGGAATTTGATTGGAATCTGATTGTATGAACTCTTTAAAATCATTCGAAATAATCCCAATTGTCTCTGCTGAATCAGATACAATTTCTGCTACAGAAACTAATGCACCTAAAAGTTTCAACAATCTTTTCCTCTTCTTCACAACAGAAGGCGAGTTGTAAATCCTATAACTAGTGAATCCTAATACTCCAAAAACAAGAATCCACTTTTTCTTTCTCTTCGTATAGTCTACACCTTTCTTCAACAGTTCCAAATCCATAACAAATATGCAAAATCTAACAAAGCAAAATTGAGGGTTTGGACAATAAAGTCTGTATTCACAATTTAGCCGTTTTATTTATACACATACACACAAGAATATATACGTACACGTGTGTGCATTCGGAGAGAAATTTATATACGCGAACCCGAGACTGACGGACAATCAGTTGCAGAAAAAGAAGTATGTGCACGTTCAATGGAAGAGTGATGATGATGATGAATTGGTGATCAACTGGAAACTTGTGCATGTAAATTGATAAGAGCGATTGAATTAGTGGCAGCTGTGGGATTGATGAAATTCAACATTCGGTTGGCGTATACGTTTAGATGGGTATGGATGAACAGTTGTCTGTTATTTGTGATAGGAGGATAGGGATAAAAGGCGATGGTCGGTTGGTCCAATTGTTTGCCCTCGTTGAATTGACGAGTCAAGGGTGCTATTTTTCTTGGAAGATTTGGACAATTAGTCCTTAACCTTTAGTGGCTCTAGAAAAAATTTTCCCAACCTCTGAAATTGGATTTGCAGTCCTCAATCTTTTATTTCTTTGAATATTTAGTTTATTTTACGTAGTTCCATTAACTTCAGAGTAATTTCCTCATGTGAGATGTATTTGCTAATTTTTTGAAATGTAAGATAAAATTCTATGCTTAAAACTTGACCTATATTTCTTTTTCTTTCTTCTTTTGAACAACTCTTTAACTTTTATTTCAAACCCAAAACATTTCATTATTTTGAATTCAAATCCTAAAAGAATATTACTTTTTTTTTTTATGTACAAATTAATCTCGTCAAAATTTGATTGATTACATGATCATTTGCAAAGAAATTTGTGCAAAAATGTTCCAAAAAGATGAATTTGATCATGACGGTGAGCTTTTTAATTTTTTTTGTTAACTCGTAGTTTATCTTTACTTATTGGGAATGAATTTTTTGTATTGTTTGCTTGATTTTTCGTATTAATTTAGGACATGTTCTCTTTGTTGTTTTTGGATCATTTTCAATTTTCAAAAATACTGAAAACACCTTTACTTATCTATTTTCAGAAACGAATTTCCAAAAATGAGTTTACAATTTACAAAGAAAACGAAAAATGTCAAAAAAGTCGTAAAGAAAACGGAAAACGCCAAAAAGGTCGTTTTGGCTGTTTTCAGTTAAAACCAAACCAAAACTTTATTTTTTTTATTTTTGAAAACAATTTTTCAAAATGACAAAAAGAGCGTATTTTCACCAATCTCAAAATGGACACTCAAAACACAAATCTCAAAATGAATTCAAAACTAAAAACTGAAACACGAAGAGAACAATCCCTACATTTTCGATTTTTTGAGTTCTATATAGGAACTTTAACAAATGCATTGAATCTTATAATAAAACACAAGTTAATGGATTTTAGACGTGACCTAAACGTTTTGAGTTCAATTTCTTGAACTTACATACAAGTAAGAAAAATGAATTATAAGATTCAAATGTTGACAAGTGATCAAAATACCGTTGAACATAACTACAAGAATTCATATAGAACATTATCAATTTAGCATCATCTCTATACCACCAAATCTGTTCAGCGTTTTCTGAACCAGATGAAAACAATTTAACGTACTCTTTTATCATATTTAAACCAGTAACCTGGGTTTATTCGAAGTAACCTTTATGTACAAACATGACCAGAGTCTTCATGAAAGACACGGGGAAATGACAAACAAACTATTCACTGCATGAAAATGAATAAGAAGAACGCATTATGAGGCATACATGATATATCAAGCCACGTCAATGTCATCAACATCTAGCCAGTCATTTGACTCCTTCGTGTCATGGACATTTACATTTTCGTTGCTAGAGTGATTAATCTCACCATCCTTGGATGAGTCAGACGAACTTTTCCTCAATTGGACCCAATCTTGTGAGTCTTTATCTGAACTGTCATTTGCTTTCCTGAAACTTGAGGGCATGTCTCCATCATCGTCCTCAAGATCACTAAAGGATACATCATCATTCTCAATTGGTATGGTTGTTCCACTGGCACCACCAATTTCAGAACATTCTTCCTTTAGCCAATCATCACCATCATCTTCATCTTTCTCTTCCGAATCATTAGCATTTTGATCTTTAGCTCGATCAGTATCCTCTTGTTTAATCAAAGATTTTTCAACAATTGGAATTTCATTACTTTCAATTGGGTGCTTCACTGTTTCAGAAGCAGCTGCTGTAGTGGAAGTGCCCAATTCAAGGGCAGATGCCTTGCCAGGCTCATTGTCAGATAGAACAGTGGATGGCACAAAAAGGGACTCTTCATGATGAGAGACAGCGCTGTCTTTTGGATCCAAAGATCCTAGCTTTGTTGCAGTTAGGTTCTTCAACTCCTGCGCAAGCAAGGCCCTGGCTTTCACTATCTGTAGGAAACGTGCACAGAGTGCGTAATTAGAGCAACACGCAAACAGTTCAGCACAGGCAGTCCAATCAAATACTCAAGCCATCAAGGCACCCAACCAAATAAAAAACTAACCAATTCCATATAACAGGCAAAAAGCCTCCAGAAGCCAGTCAGTTTTCCCAAGACAGGGGAGTCTTCAAATATTGGAAGAAAGAGATGAACAAAACGGACAGATTATTTGTAATCACTGTTGTTATACATGAGTTAATCAATGATCAATCTGATCCCGGAGGGAAACTCTGTTGTTGAAAATAGTTATGGGTAAGAAACACTTGACCATCCAACTTGCAATGATATGCACAATGAGATTATTTTGACTTCTACTTGAAGCTAAGTCATGAAGCAAAATAGCCCCTTTTTAGTGCGACTGCCTACTGACCACCAACATCAAATGTAAACTGGATATTGCAACTCAGTTCTGATAAAAACTCAATAAGAAGCATCAACCGTTCTTAGAAATTACATGAGCCGAAAAAACAGATGCACATAAAACTCTATGAAAAGAAAAGAAATAAAAAATGGAGGAAAAAGAGGAAAAAGTAGAAAGATAAAACAACAGAAACTAAGCCATATCCCCAATAAACTTGGGGTCGGTTAGATTAATCCTTTTTGGCCATTCCGTCTTGTTCGTTGCTAGATATCTTGAGAGATCTAAAGCAACTAAATCCTCAACAACTACCATAGACCCCTCCCTCTCCTAAAAGTGAGCAGGAACCTCTTTAGGTCAATGCAAAAAATGGAAGGATAAGAAAACAAAAAATAAAACAGAAAGGCAACATAAAATAGTGACAATAAATGCTCCATGGAGCCCTAATACTCATCAAGCTGACAACAGGAACCTTAGTAATCAAAGAAAATATAAACTTGGCTAGATAAATCTACGTGTTGATCGAGGTTCAGCATGTGCTGGATACTATAGACAACGTAGAAGAATGTTCACAACATTCAGATATTGTGCCCTATGAAATTGTAGATTTTCCTTTTTAAGTGAAGATTAATAAGTAGCAATAAAAAACACCACTTTTGCATGCAAGTTAAAATCACCAAATTCACGTATGTGTAAATTTTAGAAAAGCAAAATACTTGTGACCAAGGCAATTTTATTAAAATAATAGTCTTCCTCAACAACTGGACATACTGCCCATTGCGAGAACAACTACAGAATGAAAGAACCGCATGTCCACATCAATTGACTCCAGCACAGGACATCATTTGATGAATAATTAAGAAGAAGAAGAACCTGGGGTGTTGATAAAAGTTCAGCATCATTTTTATCCAGTCTAGGATGTAGTAGTACAAAATAGATCTTCCAGAAGTAACTTTCACTAATATATCCAGGACAAAGCTCATTCCTCACAGCAGCTAATCTTGGGGCAAGATGCTCAACAGCTAAGGCGTGTTCTTGTTGTGCATAAGACATGTCAAAATCTGGTGTCCAGAAGGAAGAAAAAGATTCAATGGAACTCTTTTTATAAGAATTACAGTAATTTGCTACCATATCACGTGGTTAAACAATTCTTTTCAAGCAAAAAGATACATAATGCACTTTTTTTTTAGTCAGGCAGAAGAATAATTATAAGAATTGAGAACAGGGTTATAGACATAAATGATGCTTTGACACGTTTCGCTTCTCATAACAAGGTCAGCTAAGATCTATACAAGCAGATTCTGACTTGAAGATGCTGATTTATTAAGAACAGACAGAACACATGAAGCAAAACGCTAGTGAACGAGAAAGACAGTGGAAAGCAGCTTCTGCTTAAAAAGTACCACAAAATGCATAAGTGAAACAATTTGCAACAGTACATAGGCAAGTCTTTCCATAACCAAGAATCTGTCTTAACTTAAGAAGAATACATTTCTCACTTCAATAAAATTCTACACCATCTTATGGTCTCTGTATAACTCAAAATGTGAAAATATGTAAATATTTACACCCATTGTTTTTTTACTATCTATGGAAACCTGCTTTTCGTCAAACAATTATTTAAAAGATGGAAATTTGCCCCTTTCATTTCATATTCAGATAATATTATCATTACATTATCAGCACCCATAGTTTTTTTACTATCTACGGAAAACTGCTTTTCATCAAACAATTATTTAAAAGATGGAAATTTACCCCTTTCATTGCATATTTAGATAATATCATCATTACATTATCAGCAATTATAGCAAAAATAATCCCAATATAGACCCTAATCAGAGTTAATTGCAGTGATCCAAATATGCTAGCCCTTGTAAACATTCCCAATTCCTACATTAAGATCTATATTACATACGTGAAAAAACCTAAATTAAGAATGTCAGTAACTAAAAATTTATTTAGAAAAAAAGAAAAAGAAAAAATCGATTCTTCATACCTTCATCATCACTTTCAGGTAATGGGAAATCCAACCAAGTCTCAGTGTGCATCGCGATATCTCCTGCAAAAGCTATCACTTCCTCAGTCACGCCCACTGCTCCTTTCCTCGAATCGTCTCTAATCCCTTCTTCTTCGTCATCCGATTCCAATTGTAGGAAATTTGTAGCTATTTTGGTAATTTCAGAAACGTTGATGTTATTCGACAGCCTCGAAATCCCGCTCTTAAACTTCCCCCCGATCTCCGCGAAGTCGCTCCTGATCCCCACAATCCCATCCGGATCCTCTACCAACTTATTCTCCGAATCCTGGTCGGACTGGGACTGCTGCGGTGGTGGGGCTAGAAATGATGCGACGCCCCAGAAGTGGCTGGTGAGGGTTTTACTAAGCTCCGACAGGTCTTCTTTGACACCACGTGATGGTGAAGTTGGAGACGCAGCATCATTGTCCGGATGTTGTGGGGTTCCGGATCCGGATTGGGGCTTGTTTACCCCGCTGTCGTCATCGTCGTCATCGAGTTTGAGAGTGTTGGCTATGGATCGGGCTAACCATGACATTGTAAATTATTACAGACGGGTTGGATATGCGTCCGGTTGACTTTGATTTTCCGGTCGTCGGCGATGAGTTGTAGAATTACAGACGTGAATTGATGAAGCTTTGACGTGTAATCGTAGTCGTAACTACCTAAGCATTATGAGATGAGAAGCCTGCTAAACGACGCCGCACTTTGTTCTACTTGTTACCCCCCACTTCATACGGTAAGAACATAATTAATTATTTTGATCATAATCAAGTTATTTTTTATCAAATTTTTTGTCATAAGAGTAATGGTATTTGTCACACGATGATTAAATAGCATTTAATAAGAATTGTAGCATTTCAATTTTTTATTGTAATTTGTAAAAGCTATGCCAAACATTCTTACAATTTCCTAATATGGCTTGCAATGATCTTAAATGTAATTAAAGGACGTATTTGGTTTGACACTATGGAGCAAGATTTCTACTTGTGATCTAGAATAATTTTTGTTGATGCTTGAATCTGATTAGAGTTTCATGTTAACAATAAGAGTCAAGTTCTGTATCAATTTTCTTTAACGAGAGTTATATTTTATCATGATAAGTTATTTTCTAGCAAAACACTCATAAATTCAAATTAGCGAACATGAAAAATTTGGTCGCTCCACCTCTACACAATCTACGTGCCCTGATCGTCTAGACCAGAACAAGCAGCTGTCAAAATATAGACGAGCAATTAAGCAACCCTCCATTGCCTGCTAGTGAGTGCACAAGACTGTTTGCCAAACAATGGTTGAGCTTGATCGCCCATAGTCTAGATGACCGTTTGCGTATGATGACCCGTGCAGTCATATTTGAAATCTTCAAACTATAAAATTTAATTAATTTAGCCTATTCAAAAGGAACCTAGACATCCCAACATCGTCAAAGTGGGTCGCCCTTGCATAAGGACGATCCCAAGCAGTCCCCTTGTCACAAAGCGAACCTCATACTACATTTAGCCACGTGTTCCCCCAAATGCTCAAGATCTCATGAAATGCGATCCTCCATCCTTTGTTGTTCTTCCGCCACTTGTATATGGTAAATGCCTACATAGAAGCCTCATTACGCTCATGACAAATCTCAAAGATATTTTTTAGTCCTTTCGTGCTTTAGTCTAAAAAATTGCTCCAAAATTATTTTCATCTATGTGTGTTTGAGTCACATTATGTTGGAAGAATATATTCTGACATAGTCGATTGATAGAGAATGTGTAGTTGAAAAAGAAAGAAAAGTTATTGATGTGATGGAAAATATTANGCTCCAAAATTATTTTCATCTATGTGTGTTTGAGTCACATTATTTTGGAAGAATATATTCTGAAATAGTAGATTGATAGAGAATGTGTAGTTGAAAAAGAAAGAAAAGTTATTGATGTGATGGAAAATATTATTTTATTGAAGAATGTGTGGTTGAAAATTAGTAGAAGAATGAGAATGAAAATTTTAATGCGTACCAAACAGGAGCTAAATACTAATTCTCACGTTAGAAAGAACATATGACATAACTACGCTCTTCTCTGTAGACTAGTGATGGCACGTGCGCTGCACTCTGCACGTATATTGAGTGATGTAGTGTCAATAATAATGTTCTAATTTGGTTATGTAGTATTTGAATGAAAAGTGAAACCTATCTTAAATGATGATTACATTGGATTATATAAAACATTTGTCCATAAGTATTTACATTGGCAGTTGTAATATAAAGCATAACAATACAACTATTATAAGCCATACTTGGATACATGAGTTTAAACATGTTAATATGTACAGTGAACAAAATGTAGCATGGCAAGTAGAGGTTACATGGGTTTTAACATGTTAATACGTACAATGAACAAAATGTAGCATGGCAAGTAGAGATGTTAGGAGTGAGGTTCGATGGAGTGTGGACATAAACATACAAAAGAGGTTTAAAATACATATTTTAAACTGCTCAACAACTACTCCTGTTTTTGCTTTTTGTTTGGATGTTTGTCAAGTTCATGCGCTACTCGTCTGTGTAGTGTCTGCATTTGTAAGTTGACAAAATGCCTATGAAATGTTTTGTTGTGTCATGTTGGTGAGGAGATGGTCTTCATCTTGGTTTTGTGAGTCAAGGATGAAGATAACTTCATATGGAGGCTTGTTGGTAGACGTTTCTGTATTTTACAGTTTTCATGTATAAGATATGTTCTTGTGCAGTTGGTGCCTGGATTATAGAGCTGCTCCCCATGTGTTCCTATTGGAATGTTTATTAGTAGATAAAAGGAATTACATTTAGGGGGAGGGGAAGGTACGGGGGAAATTGTAATTTTGAGATTAGTACCTCTGAAGTTTGTTGCATCAGGTCTTTGGCTGGGCATTTGAGGAATGTTTCAGCTGGGTTTCCAATAATTGATGCTGTGATTGAGGCTGTGGAGTCTTCTAATTCAACTGTCGCTCTTGCTCTGTAAGAATGGAAGTGGAATCATTGTTAGTGTTTCAAAGTTTGTGGTAGGAGAATATTTGATGATTATTAGATAATAAATAATATACTTGTTCACAAAGATGATGCATTGGTGGCATGATTGTAATCATACCTTGGAGTTGATGTAGCATAACCGTGCTTACAAAATCTGCATAAATAAGTTTCGTCAAAAAGCAACTAACTTCACAAAAAAATGTTGTGTTTCCATGCATGAAAAGAAAACTATATCCACTTTCAGTAGGGAAAATAAGTTGCAGAACCCAATAAATTAGAAGTCATTCAAGAAATTTTACATAAGTTTGAATATAGATATTAGTACAACATATTTGTAGAATAAGCAGCCTTAGAGCCAAGCTTGACAGAGTAAAAACCCAAAAGGATTACTTATAGAACAATTCATCAAAGCAAGATCACAAATGTGTGCTACCAAATAAATTACAGTAATGAAAAAGATAAATTCTTACTTGACAATGGCATGAAGTACACGGACTAACTTGTGCCAGTTTATTGGACAATACATACTTAAAAGAAGACACAAAAAAATTTATTTCATCTCCATCTAACCGCCCCATTCCTCAAGCCCCAGCATCGACACACCATGTCCCTGCATTTCACAAGGTTGATTTCGAAACATAATTGAACAATTAACACGAACTTCCTAAAATCCATCATATTTACATTGCCTGATTGTTTTATCCTTGAATTTGGAAGCTATAATTTCTCAACTGCACCCATGTAGCAAAAACAAAAAAATTAATCAACACCATGAATCCAAAGACAAAATAAAATATTATTTTTATAAACAAGTATAATATTACACCAAACAAAAACAGAGAAATCAAAATTTTACTTTTCAGTGCCATGAACCCTAATATGAGAGGAGGCAGTTAAATTCTTCATCAACTTCAACAACTTTAGTTTTTGCATTGATTGTCCATCGGATGTTCCCAAGTTGGGCTCTATAGTTGTTATCTGCTTCTTTCACTTGTGCATTTGAGATGAGATATGTTTTCAGTGGTAGTAAGGTGTCTTCGAAAGCTGTGATGGCATTATCGAATAATGTGGCCTGAATTTTGTTTCCCTGTAGGGAAAAAACTGAAGTTGAAACATGTAATTGTAATATTTTATAAAGCAGTACAGAGAAGAATTTTCATGCAAGGGAATTTTTTCTAACATTTGTTAAAGTTAGAAATCATATGCATGGACCTTTGAACTTGAATGGCTTATGGAAAAGTAAGTAGTTGTTACTAAGATGTGTGTGTATTTTCTTGTGTGTTTCTTCAATATGAAAGAGGAGTTGTTAATATAATATTGTTTTTACAAGACACAATTGCAATGCTAAGGTTGTTGAAAGTGTTTCACAAGTTCTGAACAGTATTTTATATACCTATATGCAAGAAGACGGAAAGGAATTTGTGTTTTGCGGCATAACAATGTGATAAAGTTAGAAGGAATGCTTTTAACTATTTGAAGATGTAAAGAGGGATTCTAGGGCCTTTACTAATCTGTTATTCAGAAACAGGGGGTAAAAAGAAGTTATTAGATTATATTATGCTATGCTTAGAAAATAGTCAAGTGCATCAACTATAAATAAATGAAGAGTAAAACTTTAAGTTTTGTTTGATGAAACATAATGTTGTTGCTTATCTATAAATGTAGATGGGGCTTTTATTGAGTCATTTTGTATTATATGTAGGGATTAGGCATGAATCTGAAGTACAGAGAGTGAAAGAAAGTAGGAAGTTGTTAGGTAAGGCAGGAATTTAAGAAGCTTGGAAAAGCAAGATTAAGTTGACTATTTGAGGGTATAGTGCACAAGGAAAATAGATCTGGGTATGGAATGGATCAAAGAAATTCATATTGTGTTCCTCTTTGAAAAGTAAGAAATACTTACATTTTTAGAAATCCAATTTTATACATCTTTAAATCTTTTCATATATATGTATTTTGAATCTGCTACTTTGAGATTTAAAAATATTAGAACTTTACTGAATTACATTTAGCAATGTTGTTTTAAATGAAGTTAAACTATGTAAGAAAATTTACCTTAGGATCCATTAACCAAATGTGTTGGTATTTCAATGGACTGTTTCGAGCTTTGTTGGGTGAACATTTTTCTGAAACTACTGCCTTTACGGTCCAGCCAGATTCTCCAGGTTTGATGTCAGGTATGAGTTTATATTCTGTGGCCATTTGTATCTGCAAAGAATTGTATTTGATTAGCAAAGGAAAATAGAGGAAAATAGTTAGGAAAAAGAAGAGTTATAATAAAACATAAGTATTGAAAGATATACAGGATAATGTTATGTTTGTAGTTAATGTTGTTGTTGGGTGAAAGGAAATTACCAGGTTGATCGCAGGACTGAGGAAATGAGACTGGAGAGGATTAAGTGGGTAAAAGGTTTTATTTGGTGTCTTATATATTGAGAGATGAGATGCACAGTAGATAGAAGTGGTGTAAAAGTTAGATTTCTGTTTTCAATATTGACATGAAAATGGTTAGTGGGAGGCACTGATGTAGTTTTTTGCAAGGGACGGCTGTTGGTTTTAGAGAATAGTTGGGAGTAAGTGGGTTGCAAGTATTGCTGATGTGTTTTTTGCATGGGACAGATGTTGGTATAGTAAAATCAGTGGGTTGTAGTGAGGGAAGAAAAATAAAAATAAATGGGCTTTCTTTAAGAGCCCATTTCTGCATTTTGAGAAGAAACTTGATTGCTTGAGTTGTTTTCAAGTTGCTTCCTTTGAATCTTTCTTTTCACCATTATCTGTAAAATGATCACAATTTCTGTAAAACAAATGAAACCCTAATAAAAATAATCACCATGAAATGACATTGAAAAAATTATCAGGAAGCAGCATCCATGACCAAATAATATATGCTACAGGTATCCCCATTTCCTGGTAACATTAGAAGGTTATTGGAATCAAATTGATTAAATAAAAGCACATTACTGGGTGCACAAAAGCAATACCAAAGGTGCAAACATTGGGACCCCACAAACGTATAAACCTTTGAATGAGATGCTTTATATTATAGTCAAACTCGTTCCTTCGAAGAAAAACAAAAGAACAGGCGGAAAATGTCTAAATACCTGCCAGCCAAGGTCTCCAAGGCCCAAAATCTGCTCACTGTCAGTCACAACAATAACTTCAATCCTCTTTTCAAGCCAAATTTTCAATACCTCAAGAATTCTTCCCCTACAAAATCACTAATGATAATTATTCCAGCAACTATTGTGGAAAATTAGAAAATTCACTGGAATCAAACTTACTCTTCTTTTAAACTTATAAAAAGTCTCTCAGGTTGCCTAAAGGTACTCCCATATTTTTGGTAGGCCTTACCAGCAGTTGGAGTGTAGACAACTGGGAGCACCTCCTCAACATTTTCAATTGGAAGCTTGTAGAATAGCCTTTCATTTCTCTCGTGACCAAAGGGATAAAAATAAAAAATAAGCATGTCATTACAAGCAAGTTCAGTAGCTGACACATGGAAAATACGGATTTTTTTTTATTTTTTTTTCCTTCTGCTTACAGATAACACAATATTCACAACTATAAATTTTACAATAAAATTGGCATCAAACTTGGCAGTTATATAGGTCTTCGAAATTTATACCTAGAGAAAGGTACTAATTATTAAAAAGTAATTTCTCTTAATCAACAAAATGTACATAGATAGTCTAAATTTTCTTTCTCGGATTTCTCAATAAACATACCAACTTAAGAGACTTGACTTAAATTACACTTCAGTGTACAGACATAGCACTTCAGTGTACAGACATAGGTGATAGAGCATTCATCTGTGTATCCAGTACTTCTTTAACTTCCTTGGATTTGAAAATTCCCCCACCATATCATTTTTACTGATCATCAAATGGCAGTAAGAGCCTGAATTTATACTAAAAAATGGTTGCCTATTCTTTACCTGTGAGAAGATAAAGGTTAAGAGAAACACATTTTTACTTATTTATTGTCAAAAAGATTTTTCTAGATGGTACACATTCTTGCCAAGTTTGTCTTTACAGAATTCCCATAGTTTAAAACCAGAAAGAAAGTGACTTGATTTCCCAAATCAAAAGAGAAAAACAAATCCAACAATTCATTGAAGTTACGTAGATTTTTCTTCAAGGGAAACTAATAGGACAATTCTTGATTTTTAACAAATGCGCAGAAACCCCCTTATAATCATATAATGAAACGCATATTTTTCAAAATTTCTAAATAATACAAACAGACAAATGTCCAGAGCCCTTCAGTAAATATTAGCAAGTGTCATCAGCCAGTGCAATGCAAACAGTGTCCTTCCTTTTCTTACCCCACACACAAAAATGAGAATTAAATTAACAAACATATAACTATGGGAAATCGTATTAAACATAAGTCTCAAGACATTAGCATTGAAGTCCCTAAATCAACCCAAGGTCTAGAAGCAATAAAATATCCACTCTAGTACAGAGACATTCTGGAGTATTCAAATTATTTTACATAATTCTAAACCTCCAAGAAATCGATACTTTGTTTTGGCAAATATAACCCGTCTGCTAAAAGAACACTCCACGACAGTAATTTCCAATTACACATAGCAAGTTTCATACTCTAAATCACCATTTCTGGTTCAGCTATAAGTATACTCGTTTGCAAAAGTTTCAATGGAAGAAAAGAAGATATATTAAAGAAACCCAATCTTAGAGGCTTTAAAAAAACAAAAGCAAAAAAGATTGCAGAAATCCAAGGTGTACCTCTAAACATCCAACTTCTAACACATAGTCAGCAAAAGAAGAAACTTATTATGTCTAAGAGGCCAAATTTTGTTAAATCCTCCATGCAAAATCCTAAATTCAACAACACCGTCAACTTCCCAATCATGATCAACCCTCAAAATCATAAAACGTCAAACATAGTACAGAAGAAAGAAAACAACCCATTTATTAATTCAAACACTAAAGACGAACAAGATCAAACCTTGATTAAGATGGTATCTCCTGCAAAAAGCTGAAGCTTTTCCATAGTATCAGGGTGGAGATCCACCACGGAATTATCATCGTTAACAGCTTCGTCCACTACCAGCCTATTCGCCGCCTTTTTCCTTTCCAAAATCACCGTACTGAAATCCCTATTCGCACCCTTACTGCACACAATAAACAAAACCCACAAAATTCAATAAAAAATTAAATAAAGGTAAAAAATACTTCTTAGTGTACATAAACGTATATAAATAAGCAGAGATTCTTTTCTGTGCTTTTCGCCCATGGGTTTAACTCCTTAATCAACACGCTGGCGTTTCGATCTCCGGGATGCCCATTTGAACTCACAGGAGCCACCACCACTCATGGAGCTGCCACTCTTTGTGCAGACCGTGGGAAGACTGGGTACCCCAGGGAGCAAATTATTCTACATAAAATCACATTCAAAATCGGATAAAGATTTGACTTTTATACAGCAACAAGCAGTAGCAAAAAGGCAACAAGGCTTCCTCTACTATGAGTCGGTAAAGGTTCTAAGTTTAATTATACACAAGTTCAAAGCAAAATTTGTGTATATTCATGAAAAAAATAATATGTTTAGTATTCGTGATACCGAACCTTCAATTATAAAACAAATAAAAAAGCAAATTAAAGAGGATCAGTTATAGAAAGTGAGGGAAAACGGGGACCTGGGCACCTTCTTTTTCAATTGGTTCAAATGTTTAACCAAGTCTGGTTCGTTATATCATAAAACAAATAAACACAAGAGGGTTTCAATTTTAATTAAACAAGAAAGTAAACAAAAAGGGCTGAACATATAAAGAGAAAATTACAAAAGAATAAGAAAATTACCGACAACCCATGAAAATGATGACTCCGAGACTGAAGAACCCGAGGCGGGAGCTGAGGTCGAGCGCTCGAAGCTTGCTACCGGCGGAGAGGCTGTACGTGAAGATGGCGATTGCTATCGCGAAAATAAAAATCAGTACCGTTCCTAACTCTCCAACTGTGCAAAAAAGTACTCAAGAAACAAATTCTATAGTTTTCTGCAAAATGAAACCCGAATGTAGAAGAAAATATTTTCAGATCTAGAAAGAAGAAAGAGAAAATCCAAGGCAAGAAATGACAGAAAATGAATACTCCCAATTTACCTTGAAAGAATGTTGGTGCGGCGGCAGCGGGAGCTATGAGAAGGAAAGGAAAACCCTCGAATTTTTCCTCTCTAAACAATGAAATGAGTGTTCTGGAATCACAAAAGCAAGAAAGAAAGATTAATTTTTACACCCAGTCGACTTCCAAGCAGCTGAGGAAAGCCGGCTAGAAAATGGATGAGCCGTGAAGCCACCGGCTTGTGAACAGTACTTAGAAAAGAGCCTCTTTTATATGTAGTTAGATGTTGGGATAGCTTGGAACCGAAGCAAGGAAAAAACCACAAAAAAGGACTTGATCATTGAATAAATTTGACCGTTGGATAGAGTTATTTAGCCATAATATCCCTGTCTGGTTCCCATTTTCACCCAAAAAAATGCATTCTTTCTACCAACATAGGGTCTCCCACATGCTGACATGCATTTGCCTTCAACAGCCCACTGTAATTGGAGTGCTCACTGTAGAGGACAGTAAAGGGATTGGGGGTGTAAAATGCTGTTTGTGTACAATAACATGTCATGTGCATTGTCACTGAATTGGACAGAGAACGTTCTCATTTTTTTCTAAAATAGGAGTGCAAAATGGGCAACAAAGAGGCCCCGTACTTTCTTTATTAAGAACTGACACCATTATATGAATGCTTTTTCGTTTATATTAAATCTAAAATAAAAATAACTGGACAGTGGAGCTGAAAAGAATAACTTACAACGAAAGAAACATAAATCAGAAGTACATTAAAAGTTCCTCGCCATAACGAAAGAGTTCAGTTTAGAATTTAGAATGACAAGGAATTGCAACAAATGAAGATTGAAGAATAATCAAAGCAATCTAAAGAACTGCACTTGGACTCGAAAGAAAGGATGAACAAAACGCAAGAGAGGCTGGTGACAAGCTGAACCCAAGTGGACTTACTGCTCCAGGATTGTCCGATGATTTCCGGGGTGCAGCTGAAGTATTGACAAGTGGTTGCTTCCTTGGAAGAGAGAGGCTCAGTGGCGGCGGCGCCACCTCTTGCAACCGTTTAGGTTGGGACTCACACGAACCTGCTGTGAGCATTTGAACGAGCTCCTTAAAATTGACTGGATCTACGTTGTAAATTTTTGGTTTCTGCATTGGCTTACGAACAGAATGGAGTGCGGAATGAAAAGATGAAAACTGTTCGGATTTCTTTTCTCGTTGTTGATATGAAGAAAACTGTGTTGAAGATGATAATGAAGTGTCGTCTTTATATGAATCCATGGTTTCTTTAACAAACCTAAGAACACACAATAATGGAAATGTCACCACATTTTGGTATTATTTATAGTTACGTTCACGAAATTATATTTAAAACAAAAGGGACAGAGAATAGAGCCGCCGTGTGATAAAATGTGTTTGACTTAAACGTCGGCGCCGGCGGTATTGGGTGGCTCATATTATTTATCTACAAATCTGGTGTACAAGTTTGACCAGAACTATTTATTGCTTAAAAAACTGCCTCCATTATTGAAACGAGGTAAAATTACGGAAGTAGCCATGAATCATCGTAAACAAAGTTATTTTAAGCCCCTATTTGATCCGAATTAAAATTTGATTTTAATTCAAGTCAATGTCAAATAATCAATATTAACCACATTTTTCATGGGTCCCACAACTTTTTAACCACACATTTCAAAAATTTCTACCACAATTTACTAAAAATCTAATTTTAATCCCCACAAAACACTCAGTTATAATGACAAGGAAGCCGTACGATGGTTTTCAGCACGTTTATAAACACAGTACTACAGTTGTAGCTAAAATCAGTAAGAGGGAATTATTTTTCAATCATGCTTGTTTGGTGTATTCAATTGTGCAATGTTGTCGAATATTGTTAACAACATGTCACGTGACATATTTTCATTAGACAGATTAAAAAATAATTTATCTTTTTAACCTATACATTTTGTTTTTCCATCTGCAGCGTTGTTAACAATATTGTAAAATAATATGTACAAACAAATTTATCAAATTAAATTGGGGCATGTTTGGAAGTTTTGGGAGGTTATTTAAAACGATTATTCTAATTTGTACATCAAATATTACATCAAGAATGTACAAGTAGCATTATGTAATTGGTTAATTTCAACCAATACTTTTTTCCACCTACAACTAGCGGTGGCAAAAAAGCTCGGAGACTCGGACGGCTCGGGCTCGGTGAAACCGATCCCAGGCTCGGGCAGAGCCCCACTTTGGGGAGTCGGCTCGAGCCCGGGCCGGCCCGTGGCCCGGGCGAGCCTCCTATTATTAAAAAAAAAAAGGCAGCAGGCAGCAACACTGTTGCTGCAGCCTGCAAAGGAGTCAAGAAAAAAAAAAAAAAAACCAAAAAATTCGAGTCTGCTCGACCCGCTAAGGCTCGGGCCGAGCCTCATTTTTTTTTGGTCGGACTCGGCTTGGCTCGGGTCGGCCCGAGCTTTTTTTTTTTCGGCTCGGCTCGTTGCCACCGCTGCCTACAACATTATCAACAATATCATAAAAAATATGTACAAATAAATTTATCCAATTAACTTGGGGCATGTTCCGAAGTTTTGGGAGGTTATTTAAAAATATTATTCTAATTGTACATCAAATGTTATATCAAGAATGTACAAGTAGCATGATGTAATTGGTCACATAATGCTACTTGTATATTATGTAACTCTTGATGTATATTTAGCAAAGCCATATTTAAAGTATCGATGTTTGACTTTTTATGTTGGGTTCATTTTTTGTGATTTTTACTAGCACTTTGTAAAAAAATTCAATCCATGCTTAGACGTTTATCATTCAATGATCGTAAAAGTTTTATAAAAAAATAAAATTACGTATAAGTCATATATAAAAAATGTAGATTTTTTAAAATAATATGTAGTATATATATGTCACTCATTAAAATTCAAAATGACTTTACATAATTTACTTATTGTTTGTTTGGTAGAAATATTTTAATCTCAGCTAAAGTCAACAATTAGTTTTAATAACATACTTTATGGGTCCAATAACTTTTATCAAAATTTACTAAAAAATTAATTTTAAATACCATTAAACAAGAGCTTAATCATTTTTTTTTATTGTGTATGGACTAACCTTTGAACTATTTATTATCATTTTGAATAAGTTTTTGCGTGTCAATTTTTTTCTATTGAACTATAAGATGTATAAAAATGAATATAATTGTGAAACTAGTTTTCAAGAGTAGATACATCTAAACTCTTCGTGCTAAATACTTCTTAAGAGATAAAATCCAATTTTATAATTAGCTAAATTTTTTAATTTTTAATTTCTTAAATGAATTTTTATTTACTCATAAGTGATATTTTAGTTAGAGATAATTATTATATATAAGTTAATTTTCAACTTAAAAAGTGAAATATTCACTTATAAATAATTTTTAAATACAAGCAATTTGTTTATTTTAAGTAAATTTTTAGTTATAAGTTAGTTATGTAATTACAAGTAATTTTTTACAGATAAGTTTTTTACTCGTAAGTAATTTTTTAAAATTTTGTAAATATTTTGTGTCTTTTTTAGTGGTATTTTTACATTATAAGCAATTTTTACATAAAAGTGATTTTTTTTTATAAGTAATTTTTTATTTGTAAGTAATTTTTTTAGTTATAAAGTAATTTTTTCACATATAAGTAATTTTTTCAGTTATTATATTTTTTACTTATACGCAATTCTTTTTTACATAAAATTGAATTATTGTCTTGTACGTAATTCTTTAATTCTTGTTAAGAGATCCATCAGTTTTGAACAAACTACGCATGTTAGAAATAATTGTGTAGAGAAGATAAAAGTAGAAGAAAATTTGAAAAATGGCCAAAAATCACCGATTTTGTGAGTCTACACTGGTTCATTGATTTTTTTCCAACCTTTCGTAAACAATGCCGCCCACAAACTATCAAATCGTGTGAAAAAAAATTGGCAAGCAAGCCATTGAAATTACTTTGATGTATTGTTTTTGTTTCTTAATAATTTTCAGATAAGCCACTTAAATAAAATAGAGATTCAATTAAATATATATTCATTAGTGAGGAGAACAGGGGTCCTCGATCGTGTCATACACACAAAAAATTGACCAACCTAATGCTTAGGGTTGGAACCAGGAGTGTGTTAGAATTTGAATCCCAATTGTCGTTGAACTGATGAACCAGAAGATCATGGCCAAAGGTTGAAGAAGTGCTGTTCGGCGTTTCTCCAAGATGGTTGAACACATTTTTGTTAAGTTACGGAACTCTAAATCTCAAAACTTGAAAACTAAATTAATTAATTTTCAAGATTCTCTATCAAATCACCAAGAGAATTATAAAGTGCAGAACATACCTTAATTCATTGGAAATTATTCTTTAATACTTGATCTTGATTCCGGATCTTAAATCTTGAATCTTGCCTCCTTTTGATTCTTTAATTCTGGTTCTTGGTTTTACTTCTTGATCCATAGTCTTGATTCTTGAATTCCTAAGTTGCATATGAATTGAGGACTATAACCAGGGGCGGAGATAGGGGTGGGCTGGGGTGGGCTGTAGCCCACCCTTGCCCAACCCCACCCTATGTAAAAAAAAAAAAAATTTGTTTAAAGCCCAATTTAGCCCACCGTTTACAACTCAGTAGCCCACTTATCCTAGCCTATTTAAAAAATTGAATACCCAATTTAGAAGCCCAGGTCAACCCAATTCCCACCCAACCCAAACCCTCCAGCCCCGTCTTTCTTCTTCCCTCTCTCAATTGAACCCCNAATTTATTAAAGCCCAAATTTTCAACTTTCCAGCCCAATAGCCCACCTTCCAATTCCAACCCAGCCCAATTCCCACGAAAAACTAAACCCAGTTACCCAATTCCCACCCAATTAAACCCAATTCCCACCCTAATTGACGTGAAATCCCCAATTGAACCAGAGAAGACAGCTCTGCCGCCTCTGCGCCTCTGCCATTGACGATTTCTTCCTGCGAAACTCGACTGTTCGCCCGTTCGCCCGTTCGCCACTTCCAGCTGTAGCCACTGACGATTTCTTTCTGCCGGCGCCATTAACGATTTCTTTCTGCCGGAGCTTCGGCGTTTGAGGTGAACCGTGAATCATCTTCATCTTGTTTTTGTTTCTTTTACAGTTTTACTACCTGTCTAGTACCTGATTAGGGCTTTTTTTTTGGTGTCTTAATATTTGATAATTGTGAATTTGTGGGTGCAATAATTTTTGGCGTCTTGCTCTAATTTTCTAGTTTTTTGGGCGAGAAAGTGATGGGATTTCTTGGTCTATAATAACCAGAATTCTGAACATTTGGGGAAAGTAATGGTAAGTAGGTAACTCGTTTTTATCTGATCTGAGGAGATGAGCTGATAATATGGGAATTGGGATTGACGTGAGCATCCTGTTCTGTGTAGTTACCAGTGGCAGTGAAAATATTAAGGCATCCATTATTTTATTAATTAATAAAACATTAAAGTTCCCATCTTATTTATGCTGCATCCAAAGGTCATGTTCTTGTGTTTTGTGTTTAATTTCTTGTTTCAATTTCAATTTTTTAATGTCTTGTAACTCTTGTTTTGTTCCAAACTTTCAGTGTCGATTCAGCCCTTGTGTGTGCAGTGCAGTTGTGCTTCTGCTTCAGCCTTCATTTGCGGCCTGCAGTGAGGCACTGAGGAATGTTTGGTTAAATACTTAGATTATTTACACTTGTAAGTTGTAACTTGTTCACATGAATTTAGGCCACATTAGACAATTTATACTCCATTGAATAATTTGAATTTATTTAGGAAATGTTAGTTTGGGAATTTAGCCAATAGCAATTTAACCTATGAATCTATGATGTAATGATAGGAATTTATATGATTAAAGATATTGAAGTATTTTGATATTTATGCTCTTGGGTTTAATATGGAGGAAGAT
>CAIGRT010104375.1:0-15445 GCA_903798405.1 Fraxinus platypoda | reverse complement strand
GACAACAGTTTCAGGAATTTCAAGTTCAGGTTGTTCTATCGCTAGAGATTCTTCTTGAGGTTGGATTTCAATATCCTCTGGAGAATTCAAAGGACCCAAAAGCTTGATCAATTCAAGAATTTGCACGCGCCTATGGGGAAAAGCATTAATCGACTCCTCAAGATTTATAGATTCGTCATTGAGCACAAGGTCATTTACAGACAGAGACTGTGTATTACTAATGATTTTTGAAACCTCGCCTGCAGTTTTAGAATTTGGGGTAGTACAAGAGGATAATCTTGTAATTCTTCTGTTAACTTGCGGGCTTTCCTCTCTACCCGTTTCTCTGAAATGCACAAAAAATCGAATTTTCAAGTCAGTTGGAAGAAACAAAAAGCATCTCTTTTCAAGTCAATTGGAGGATGTTTGGCTAAGCTTAAAAGCTGTCGAGAAAAGAACGCTTCTCTTTTTAAGACTGTTTGTACCTTCTCTTTATTAATACAAAATAAAAATGGCAGATGGACATGGTCATTTTCATTTGCTTTAAAGCAACTCCTATATCATCAATAAAAATTTACTTACAAGTATATTTTATCTAAACATATTACCTTAAAAGTACCTTATTTCTTTTTTAGACTTTAAAACCTTAAAACTAATCAAATGGAGAACTGGCAGAGGTTACGTCCCTGGAGCCTTTAAGTTAGCTGTTGATAATGTCATTATGATAAGTGATTCTTTTACTTGATTGTTTCCGATCTGTTTCACTTTTTTGCACTTCCTCAGGTTTCGTTGGGAACTTGGGGTGGAGAGAATGGAGATTTAAGATAGTGCAACAAACAAGATGTTTAGGAATCTATTCGACGTAACAATAATTATTCTCGCCATTTGTTACATCTTTAAAATTTATTCATGAGAATTCTTGATGACCAACTTTAAAAATTCACATTATAAATGAAAAAATTATTGTCAATGAGGGAAAATTTACCTAAGAAAATAAGAATCATTATGTAAATACAGCAATATAGTAGACATATCTATAGTCTCTCCTACAGTATGACTTTCGTCCCAATGGACTCTTTTTCTTTTTTCATGCCTCTATTTCATATTTCAGCCCAATATTTCTATTGCATAAAGAAAAGAATAGAAGAAAAATAATATTTGTATTAAGTCTTCAAATCTCGTGTAGCAGTCCATTTGATTTGATTCATCTTGTGACTATTAAACAGTGTAGTGCTGTTGGATGGTGTCAATGTCTAATCCCTTCAGCTTAACCACGGACTCGACGTGTCCCTTAAGAGTGTGAAGTTCTCTCTGCCTGCATATTTCTTGTTAGAGTACAAAACGGTGTTATTATCAAAATAGGTCAGAAAACATATGCAATGCTGAACAATATTAACAAACAAAAGGTTTTGAGCTAAGTAACGATGGTGTGAATACCTCGCAACTTCAGCTCTTCGTTTAGCCTGCTCAGCGATTTCAGACAATTCTCTGTAGTTATTTTTGTCGTTGAACAGGGCACAGCTCTCTGGTGTTTGGAGGCCATGTAGTGTGCGCTGAGCGACAGCCCATTGTGCTTCTCTCTCACCCCTCCCGTAATCCTTTTTGGTTGTGAAAGCAGTCTAGTTTGTTCAAAAATTGAAAAATATGGATTAATGGTGAATCTTGAAAAGAATCTAGTTTGGGAGTGATTGAATTTTTGTGTAATACCTTGTTCTGGATCATAGAATCCCAGGCATGGCCACTTAATGCGAATCGGATGATGAACTTGAGAATGTCAAGTGGGAAGTATGTGACAAGGCTGAAGATCCAAATGACTCCAGCCCACCCCCATCCAATGCCATTAATTCTAGCAAAGTTCCAGTTTGCGTATACAGCAATGATTGTAGCCAACTGAAACCAAGAACTCGAATAACAACAAAAACTTGAAGCAAGTGATATGGTTTTAGTCAATTGTGAACTGAATTTTGCTTCCAAAACTTACCAATTGGGCTATTAGGAAAGCGCCGAATAGCAAGATTCCAGGGCGTTCGAGGAATGACCAGCTTCGAGACCTAGTCACAAAGATGAGCGCTTGACTGATAATGCTCACTTGAAGGTAGAGAGCAGCTGTAAGCTCATCTGTGTTGCCTCTGATTGATCTCACTCTAAAGGTATTCTGTAATCAACCCATGTATTGGCGCTTAGAATTATTGTTTAAAGTGTGCGCGCGCGTGTGCATGAAAATATATATGTGTGACAAGGTTTGGTATTGGAGGAATGAACTTACAGAGAAGAAATCAGTATCAGACGCAAGGTAAAAGAATACGACAGTCATGACAGCCATGTATGTTCCGAGGACAACGCCAGTGGCAAAGATTTCCTTGAGTTTCCAAGAGTCGGGTACTGGAGATGGTTTCACCCTGTCCTTGGAGATTGTCATGATGGTACCATCGTTAAGGATGGCGATGATCAAGACCATAAAAGGTGAGAAGTCGAACTTCCAGATTAGGGCAATGAGCATAAATCCCATGACGATACGAATTGTGATGGAAACAGCATAGATGGTATAGTTCTTCATCCTCTGGAATATGGCTCTACTTGTCAACACTGCACTAATAATCACACTAAGTCCTGGCTCGGTCAGAACAATGTCTGATGCACCTCTGGCGGCATCAGTTGCATCTGCCACAGCAATACCAATGTCTGCCTTCTTCAATGCTGGTGCATCATTCACACCATCTCCTGTCATACCACAAATGTGCTTCCTTTCCTGCAGTTTCTTCACAATCTCGTATTTATGCTCTGCATGGACACAACTTTTGTGTTAGTTGCGAAAGGTACAACAATTTGAGTTTGATATATATGAAACAGAATGAAATACAAGTGTTCGAATGTTTTGGTACGTGGGTTTGAAAAATAAGCTACAATATGTTAATTATTATGTCAAGTTGTCCTAGAACATGCACTGAAAGTGAATTTACCAGGGAAGACACCGGCGAAGCCATCAGCCTTCTCAATGAGCTCATCAACGGGAATCGAAGCAATTGACTCATCCTTGCTTTGGCCTAGAAGGGAAGACGATGGATACATGTTCGTGCCCATGCCAAGCCTACGACCAGTCTCTTTGCCAATTGCAAGCTGGTCACCGGTGATCATCTTGACATTAACACCGAGTTCAAGAGCTTTACGAATAGTCTCTGCGCTGTCATGCCTTGGAGGGTCAAAGAGAGGCAACAAACCAACAAACTCCCAAGGTCCACCAGCACTTTCTTTATTTTTATCTGGAACAGTCTATAAAATATACAATATTGTCACTCTTTAGTAGTGCATTCTCTTCGATTAGTTCATTTCATCATTTTTTGAAGAATTTCCTACTCAGATTGTTGACTAGCTCACCTGTCGTGCAACGCCAAGAGAACGAAGACCACGGTTGGCAAAATCGTCTATGATATTGTTGGCCTTCTTCCTTGAATCTCCTTTGAGTTCGCATAGATCAATAATCTGTCAAATTACGAAAAAGGTTAGCTATTAGATATTAGACATTTAAATACTATACTCCATACTATTACTTCAGCTATAGAATTTTTTGATTATCTTACTTGCTCTGGAGCACCCTTGCTGCTTCTTTGCCAGTCTCCATTAGAGTCAATGTAGGTGATTGCAGTTCTCTTTTCAACCGGGTTAAAGGGCAAGAAGTGCACCTCTTTGATTCCAGCTCGTGCCTACAAAGTTCATAAACATATTCAGTATAATCTACAGGTACAAAAAGTGTTTGACAAATTTATTTACTGCAAGTAGTAGAGCTTAATACCTCTTGTGGATCACTCAACATATTAACAATTGAAGCATCAATGGCGTCCTGGTTCTCGACCCTAGAAGCCCGAGCAGATAACAAGACAACGGTGTCCTTATCCATGTTGTCTGGGAAAACTTCAATCATTTCCTTGTCAACCGTGAGCTTATTAAGGGTTAGGGTTCCTGTCTTGTCACTGCAGAGAACATCCATACCAGCCATTTCCTCTATGGCAGTCATTCTCTTTGTAATGGCTCCTTGTTGGGATAACCTGTGGGATCCAATAGCCATTGTCACGGACAAAACTGTTGGCATGGCAATTGGGATACCTCCAATGAGCAGCACAAGTAGATTGTCAATTCCTTCCCTGTATTTCCTTTCCTGGATTGGGTACATTACTAAAATCTCAATCACCATGCCCACAGCAATTGAGCAGATGCAGAAATTCCCAATGGCAGTTAAAACCTGTAGACAATAGAAACACTGAGCAATTAAGTCTCCTTCCTAATAAATTTGTGTAAGCTATATGAAGTCCCCCTCCAGTTAATAGTTATACCTTTTGGAAGTGACCGACGTTGTTAGTGCTGTCGACAAGGTGAGCAGCCTTGCCGAAGAACGTATGAACACCAGTGGCAATGACGACTGCCTCGATCTCGCCTTGCTTGCAGGTGGAACCAGAGTAGACTCCATCACCGGGATTCTTGGTCACAGGGAGAGACTCGCCAGTGAGGGCAGACTGATCGATTTTCATAGGATCGCCCTCTAGAAGACGAGCATCGGCTGGGATAATATCCCCCAACTTGACACTAATCAAATCTCCTGGAACGAGGATTGCAGCATCCTGCTCACCCCATTTGCCGTCTCTCAAAACCTTAGTTTTGGGAGCAAGACCGGCCATAAGAGCAGCAGCAGCATTGCCTGCATTGTTTTCCTCAATGAAACTAATAGTTGAGTTGATAATCAGCAGCACTACTATACCAGTAAAGTCTTGCCAATCCGGAGGCTTTCCCTGCATTTTCAATCACTTTTCCATCAGTAAAGGTCGAATTCATTTTTTCATCGAAAGCCAAACATGTACACGAGACGTACCCCTCCGTTGGCCAAAACAATGGCCATAATGGCGGCAGTCTCCATGACCCATGAGAGAGGATTCCACATAAAGCCCAAGAACTTGAGGAGTTTGCACTCCTTTTTCTCTTCAAGCTTGTTGGCCCCAAAAATTTGGAGCCTTTTTGCTCCTTCATCTGATGTCAAACCCTCCCTTGAACATTTTAGCTGTGTGAATACTTCCTCAACGGGGATGTTCTCCTGCAGGGAACCACAGCTTCTATGAACTTTTCAATCACATATTTAATCAACTTTTATCGAAATCTACTAAAAATTTGATTTTTAACTAAACCAAATTGGAGTTTAATTTGATCGAGAAAATACATACTTGAATCTTGCATGAAATTCAACAACTTTTAGATTAAGGCGCAAGTGTATCTAAATCTTATACGATATTTGAGATATCGAGATTTACATGAAAGCATGATAAAATTGAGATCAACTTTTCTTTGTTTAAGAAAAGTACAACAAATCCTGTGTGAAATCCAACTATTTGGAATAAGGTGTAACTAAAATCTTATACGATATAATCGAATTTTATAGAAAAAAGATGATACTTTTGAGATCAACTAAATTTGGTCAAGAAAATACCTACTAGTAACCATGCATGAACTCGAATAAATTATAGAACACAAAATAAAAAAACGCTTTGATGTACATGCTAGAAATCTTGCATGAAAATTCAACAAGAGATATATGGAAAAAGAACGACGATACTGACAAGATCGACTTGCTCATTCTTGATCTCTTCCAAGGATATATCTGATGCCATGATGGCTTACAAGAAAGAGAGAAACAAATTCAATCACAGGATGAAGGAAGAAAAATGGAGAGACGTATACTCTCTATCTCTCTCCCTATTTTCTCCTCTGTCAAAAACACAGCTTCTTATACTAATCTTCTACCCTCAACAATGGCGGATTATCATACATTCTGGCCACAAGAATAGGTACTGTCTTGCGGTTTTAGCTTATAAATAGGTTCTTGTCAGATTCAATTTTTTCTGTATCCAGTGAACTGCTAGATTTAATATTGACCTTAAAATAAAAATATAGAATTTACTCTGAAATTGGATGGACAGATAATGAAATAGCAGATTAAACATACCAAAAATCCAAAACAACGGTGATCATTTTTTAAAAGAAAAAGACATTCTGAAATAATTTTATTTATTTTAAGATTAGAAGTATAATAGTCATTTAAATAAAAATTTAATAGTCAAATAACCAATTTTCGTTGTCGAGTAACCAAAACCAAAACCACAACCTTACCCATAATCTCATTTTTATGTTTGTAGATATGGGTAAGTCCTGCCGTCGGGTCGACTCGCTCAATCGAAGGGTGACTTAGCTTGTCTCTTGATGGCTCACCATTTTATTTTATTTTATTCGCTCATTATGGCGAGTCAACTCGCACCACCTAGCACCTTAGTTGCACACTCTATCCACAATATTTATTTCGTTAACGGTACATCAAGGTGTACATAGGCGTATACATCACACTCACATGGGGGGTGGGACCCGCTTCAATAAAAAAAATATTTTATACAAGTGGGTCTCCCCTCCATGTGAGTGTGATGTACACCCTTATGTATAATTCTTGATGTACAAATAGCATTTTTGTATTTAAAAAGTTGATCCCTAAAGTTTTTCCTATTATAAAATACCATTCAAAATGTATAATCAACAATGACGACCAGTTCTGCTGCAAGCAACACGAGCAATTATCTCAATCTTGTTCCCATCGGCAATGCTCAGGCTTGTTTACCAATCTCAACTTCTGTTTTAGGTCAGTCCCACAAAATTTTATCGCATTCTCTTGTGTTAAGCACTGCTAGATTACTACTACAAGAAAATTCGCTGCGACTTGCTCATTATGTGTTTGTGTATATGCCTGCAAGAAACCAAAATCTTATAGAGTTCTGCAAATGCACACAATGCGATTTGAAAAATGGTACTTGAAGTTACAAAAAGTTAGGCCTATATATGTTAGTATGAAAAGTATGTCATCAAATTCAATTCAATACTCATGGTGATATTTGTTATCTTTTATAGGGAAGAGTCAGCCATGAGGCTCTACTTGCAAACATATTAAGTTTTCTTTATTGATAGTGCTACAAGATCGTGGTACCAGACTTTGCTCTGTATTATTTGGCTAACTTTGTATCCTATTTGAACAATTCAATCTTTATAATTATATCTATACTCTTCGACAGTAACCACGCGAAGTCTGCTATTACTCATGATATTTTATTTCTATTCACCATGTTTGTGGTATCTCATCATATTTGCTCAATCTGCCAGTCAATGGAAACTCGTTTTTTGCATACTAAGAATTATTTCAAATCCTTGTTAAGTCCTGAACAGGTCGAGGTATCTTATATTTATCCTAATCCTTCTTCAATTTTGTGTCACAAAAAGTGCACCTGTACGTGATCACCCAAAATTAGTCCTATTTCAGGTGTGTGTGCAGGTTCAAACTTTCCAGCAAGTGGTATTTTTATGCAGAGGCATGATTGCAAGGGTGTTGTTGTAACCCCCAAATTTAGATACCTAGATCTAGAAGTATTATCATTTCATTTTCTCCCAAAATCATAAATGTGGAAGCGATTAAAATTTTCTTTAATATAATGAACATCATTGACTTCATTTATGTACATAACTTAAACTTGTAGAAAACTTTTGCACTTANTAAAGTCATTTTTTTTGTGCACTTTTGGTTCTTTTTCCTTCCTTTAGCTTTCTCCTCCTTCAATTTGGGATTTTAGCCTACAAAAGCCATAATTACGCAATTGTGAATAGAAATTCCCTCAATTTCATCAATAATTAGCTCGCTAAAATACTTAGGCCTTGTTTGGTCCACATTATTTTTTTCATTCTCATTCTTCTACTCATTTTCAACCACACATTCTTCAATAAAATAATATTTTCCATCATATCAATAATTTTTCCTTCTTTTTCAACCACATATTCCCCATCACATCAACGGTAAAAATGCATTCTTTTTCCAAAAATGTGCACCAAACGGCCCTATTTTACAAAATGAGTCGTTATTTGAATGTATTAGTACTGAGTCCATCGCACTATGAGTAGTCGTCTCGAATCATTGCCTTCATCATCTAAAAATGGTAAGGGATAACATGGAATGAGCTAACGCTCAATAAGCAAACCTCATGTATGTATGCTTATGATATGTACATGGATTACTTTAAAATCAATGTCTTTCTTAATATGTATCCCCCTTTCTTCCATTTCTTTAAAACTTAGCG
Organism: Fraxinus platypoda; assembly: GCA_903798405.1. Lineage (NCBI taxonomy): Eukaryota > Viridiplantae > Streptophyta > Magnoliopsida > Lamiales > Oleaceae > Fraxinus > Fraxinus platypoda. The sequence goes on along the minus strand of CAIGRT010104375.1, from coordinate 7,319 downwards.
TTGATATTGTGAGCTTACTTGGTGTATACACCTATCCAATTAGAATGCAGTGGGCAATTATTATTTGGAACCCAGTCGAGTCCTATCGGTAGAACCCGCAAAACGGTTGACATTAACACTATCATTTAACATTGGTTGGGTGCGCCAGTCCCACATGCCCCATTTCCCACTCACACCTTTCATGGGATAGACATACACCTCGTAACAAAACCATTCGAGGTACATATCTTTAAAAACAATCATTCACATTTGAAAACTTTTACTTCATGTATGCTTATGGATGCATTGATATTAATGAAAATCTCATGAAAACACAAATGACATAAAGTATAATGAATCAAATGTCAAGTTCACATAATTTGTATCAATTAGAATCAATCTACCTAATACGAAAAATGATTGATTACAATAACATGTTTAGATTGCATGTCTAATTATTAGCGTAGAGTGTAATAAAAAAATATATCATATAATAAACAGCAAGTTTAATGAAATTATATTTATGTTTAACTTAGAACTAATAGGCACATCGATCGTCCAGGACGTCTAATACATGTTCCACCATAAAAATATAATTACTCATGACAAGGATAGGTATATTAACCAAGCAATAAATGGAACGATGATAATATCTAGATATACAGGATAATCACGAAAAAAGTGTGTGGCGTTATAGTTGTCTAGATATGAAGATGTTTGAAAATTGAAAGCCAATCAGAAAATTGAAATAAAATAATTAATTTTAGAGAAGAACATCAAAGCTTTATGTGCCAGAAGATGTCAAACATTCAAAGAACTGCAAACCTGAACCATTATCGCGGCATTAGTTCGGAATTTGTTTCCATATTGGCTGAATAAACTTCTGCATGTGAAGTACTGCAATATTTTTGTTGGTCTTCATCTTGATTAGTTGAGAAAGCAGGTGTACTTGGAGCAGGCACAATCTCAGTCTCATTTTTGAGCATTGACGAGACCTCCAACATGGAAGGCCGATCTCCCCATCTTTCTTGGACACACAATAATGCCACTTGCATGTATCTCTTCAGTTTGAATGTTGTGGCAGCATTATCGAGTGACGGATCCATGAAGTTCTCGCAATTGTCATTTCTCCAAAGTTCGTATGCCTGAGAAGATTTATAGTCATCTTTTTAGTTTTTCCTCCCAATTTTTTTTTTTTTAAAGTATAAGCCATGATAAAGAGTTGTAAGTTACTCACATGTTCTAGAATAGTTAGATTTTTATCCACTCCATAAAGATTTGATGTCTTCTTGCCACTTATGATTTGTAGCAGTAGTACGCCAAAACTGTAAACATCATACTTTCTGGAGTACATACCTCGTTTGACATATTCTGGAGGAACATGACCACTGAATTGCAAGAAAGAAAAAATTGAGTACATAAAAGTAACATCAAATTTTTACTGGAGCTTTAGAATTTCTTGGCTTACTAAGTTCCGACAATCTTCTGTGTATTTGCTTCACTTTCGTCTCTCGGGAAAATTCTTGCAATACCGAAATCTGATATTTTAGGCTTCATGTGATTGTCCAGTAAAATATTGCTAGCCTTCAGGTCTCTGTGTATCACTGTGTATATTGAATACTCCTGGAGATATAGAAGCCCTTGACTGACTCCTTCAATAATTTGAACCCGTTTCTCCCAATCTAGCCACAACCGCTTCACTGGATCTACATCAAATGAAGTTGAGCGATTAATTATATCTTATTCACATGAAATAGGCCAAACACGACATTTTCTGATATGCCAAGATACACAATCAGATACAGATGACAATTTTTTGGAGATCAAACTTGTTTCTGTTGGGGTAATTGATGGTAAAGTAGGTCTTCAAGGATGTCAGAAATGGTGGTAAGTTGATACCATAGAAGAAAAGTAGGAAGCCCAATGTATTTTCCATAAATTTTGTTCTATCCCTGGTTGGTTGTCTTAATATCCAGTGGAATATGACAATATGTAACGTTGGTATGCAACTACTTGCTGTGTCAGGATTTTTTACAATAATCAGAGTATGATTTGTACTAGATGATCTGTCCTTTTTGACACTATAAGAAAAATTATTTTGTTTTAAATGGACTGATTTCTATGAAACAGAATATTTCTGTCATGCAAAGCCATTTCCTCAGCATTACTTCAGCAAGCACGGTAGGAAGCGCAACTGATTACTGACCGAATAGGTATGTATCCAAGCTCTTATTTGGCATGTACTCATATATCAGCATCTTTTCTTCCCCTTCAACGCAAAATCCCAGAAGTTTCGCTAAGTTGACATGTTGTAATCTTGCTGCAAGTGAAACCTCATTTTTGAATTCCTCTGCCCCCTGTTTTGAGCTTCGTGAAAGTCTTTTTACTGCTACCTCTTGTCCATCTCCCAACTTGCCCTAGTAAAACCACATGCATAATTAGTTCATTCAAATTGATGACATAGTACTCTTTGGAATAGGACTTTGTTATATTTGAATAAGAATTTACTAGTTCACTTCAGGAGGTTCTTGCTTTCTCTTATATTCCCTATTTTCAGACATCATTTTGCTTCTTTCACGTTCTTTTTTAGGTTTTGAATATCTAAAATCAATCAGCGACCTCAAACTTTCCTATGCATTACTGAATTTTGATTTAGAGGATAAAGACATGGATGGATCACTATTTTACCTTATATACAGGTCCAAACCCACCTTCGCCTAGCTTGCTTTCACGTGCGAAGTTATCCGTGGCTGTTTTTATCTCATTGAAAGTGAGAACTTGGAGATTAGGATATACAACTCTTTTCCCTGAAGCGTTTTTTCCTCTGACTGTTTGAAATTAAAAAGGAAAACCTAAAAGTTAAATCTTTTAGTTTTGTTGTAAAACAGAATACTGGTAAAAATTTGGATGCTACCTCTTGACATGATCATTTTCCTTTTCAAGCAACATATTGCTGTTCCAGATAGGAGAATAGCTATAAATACTGTTGGCAATACAATAACCAGCAATGATTTTTTGCTTTTCTGATCTTCCTCTTGTCCTCCAGCTGCGAATTCAGTCCTCAGAATTAACAATCTGTCTAGATGCATGTTTTGACTGGGCTTTAAAGTATTACTTGCAACTTTACTTGTCTACTTAAAAAAACTGTACTACTAACTTTTTTTTTTTTTTACTTATGCAAGAAATTCAAGAGTTTATGGGTGGCTTTCATGCTTTGTTATCACATTACTGGTTCTTTTTCATATTTTAACATTACAATAACGGTTTATATGTTTGTTTGAATTCAATAGTGATCCACATAAGTTTATTAGTTTCTCAGTTGTGATACAGTTCAAATCCAGTTGAAATTATTGACTAATGTCAGCTAGATTGAAGTTTATCGCTTTAATTTGTATTGAAGTCTCTTGTTTAACTTATATCTAACTTATCCTGCATAGCCATCAGAAAGAAAAAAGGTAAAAGAAGGCATAACCGTTTGGGTTATTCAGATTGATGGTTCATTGCTGACCTGCTCTAGAAAGAATCCAATTTTCATCATCGTTGGGAACTTGAAACACGTTGTAACCAAGAAGCCCATTATTCTTTGCATAAGAAACTTTTATCTTGACAGCCTCTACATCGTCAAAACCAATCCAGAATGATCCACTTTTCATGTAGTTCGTCACGTATGTGGAGTTGAACATTGGTTCGACACCATAGCTTTTACAGAACCACATGATGTGTCTATAGCTCATTGATCCATCTGCAGTTATGGCCAGGCCTTTTGCCGGAGAACCTATTGTGTTGTCATTAGGGTTTACGAGTGTCCAGGCATAACCATGGTATGGCAATCCCAGGACCAGTTTGTTGGCTGGTAATCCTCTTTTAATCCATTCCTTTATTCCGTAGTCTGTGTTTAGATTGCTTGATGGATCATATAATGCAGCATGCGCTCCTGTGAAATTATCCTTCGATGGCAGATAATAGTCATAGGATCTGAGGTGCACCCAATCGACATTTCTTTTGATTGAATCTATTGGGTAAGTCATGAAGTTTTGTGTTGGTGAATATCGAGCTCCCATGGTCAAGATCAGAGGTGAAGTGTTCGAATTTTTTGGTGCAGAATTTACTGCTGCTCGCCACTCATCTAGAAAAGCTCCCAAATTGGTCATGTTGATAGGCATATTTGGAACAACGCCGAATAGATCAAGACCTAGAAATCCATTCTGTCTGGCGACCTTGATGGAAGATTCGATGAAGGACCTTCTGCGGGGAGATGTACTGACCATTTCGAAAATTTTTGAAGAATTTGACTCTCCTCCCCTTGTGGACAAAAGGGTTATAATTGATGGATTTTTTTGCCTGACTATTTCTGTGAAGGTAGACATGTATCCTTCATCAGATGAGGATATAGAGACCTCATAATTCGACGAATTTATGTGTGTGTGTAAACAGAGCTGAATTGATGTCTGGAACTGGAAATTCACTACCAGAATACCAGTAACCAGCTTTAATCCAAGCCTGTGCACTGGGAAAGATAACCAAGGTGACAAAAAGGAGTTTGATTCTGAACATGATTGAAGCAGCCGGGGTATAACAGTATTCGTAACTGCAGGCGGCTTTTTAAGTCCAATTTCAAATTCCCTGTGGAAACTGGAAACTACCAAGCTGGAGCTGGAGTAGAATAGGGGAAGAGAGAATTCTGATGAGTAAACCAATTCTTGTGGCTATTAGCCATTGTCCCCACCCCCATCTCACCCAACCAATCTTGTTTCTCCATATTTAGAGTTCCCATCCAAGACACGTACTTGGCCAAACTGATCTTATACAATTCAACAAGTTATTTGTTTGTTGGGGGCACTGGCTGCTGATTTATAAATCACTTATAACTTCAATTAGAATCAAACATTAACTTCAATTACATATTCATAACTTCTATTAATTTATTATTTACATAATTTTTAGGACTCGTGGTTATTTCTCTTCATAAATCATTTATAAATTTACCAAATGAGGTTAAGAACCCGTTTGGCAGGAGATTCGCCTGGCCAGCAGGGGTCGGTGTGCTTATCTTGTGTGACAATACAACAGAGCAAGTAGTTCTTCCAGGCGAGCAGTTGTGTAACTTTTACTTTTGTTTTTTGTAGAAGAGTTTCATAAGGAGCTTCCTCTAAAAAGATTTTTAGCATGACAAATCATTTTCAGAAAAAATTTCAAATATGTTCAAAAATATCATTTTAATCTCATGAGCAACTTTGAATTTTTAATAAGTATTGCCAAACGGACCGTAAGTCGGCTCCATTGGTCAACCAACTTGAAAATTGCACTTGGTAGGTAAAGTTTCTCCTTCAGAGTTCAAAAATGTTTCAAGAGAGAGTACGAAATGGAAAATCATTAATGCAAACTGTAAAGCCAATTAGATATTAGTTTAGAAGTTTTGGCTTGGACATTGTACTCGTACGAAAGATTGAAGGAAATGTGCAGTTTTGGTGAGCATGCATGAATGGAAATTCTTGGAAAGATGCTGCAATATCTTCTACAGTTTGGGTTGATCGGTCATGTTCGATGTATTGAGATAAGAAATTGTCTATGTTTGGTATACGACCAAAGTCCCACATTGGTTAGACAGGATTATGAGTTTATAAGGATGGACAAATATCTTCATTGGTACGAGGCATGTTGGAGTAAAAGCCCAAAAGCAAATTCATGAGGGTTTAGGTCCAAAGTTGATAATATCATACCAATGTGGAGATATGTAGTGTCCATAGTCCTTACAAATGGTATCAGAGCCAAGCCACAGACTTAGCCATGTGGATGAATTCCTCGAAATGCCGAACGAAGGTGGTGAGCCTCAATCTGCTCGCGATAGGATCCATGGATGAGCTCTATTGGACGGCGGTGTGCTCCAGATGCTTCGTGGACGTGTCCTGACCCCAACACGGTGAAGAGTTGATCTGGATAGAACAAGCTCTCGAGACAGGTGGTATTCCATGTAAGGCGTGTGCCTCCAACGCATTAGAGTGGAGAATCATGGTTGGTAGAGAGTGGACGGATGGATGATCGTTTGAGGGGAGGCTCGGTGGTCCTTTGTTCGAAGGGAAGATTGTTAGGTATATGACCAAAGTTCCACATTTGTTAGAAGTGTGGAGGATTATGGGTTTATAAGGATTGACAAATATCTCCATTGGTATGAGACATTTTGGGATAAAAGCCCAAAAGCAAATTCATGAGGGCTTAAGCCCAAAGTGGACAATATCCTACCAATATGGAGATATGTGGTGTCCATAGTCTTTACGGTCTATATTTATAAAACAATTTTCCAAGGAGCAATTGTAATCCAAAACCATGTGTTCGCTAGTTGCACATTAAAAAAAAAAAAGTACATAATGAATTACATAATATGATGTGAATGGAAAAAATTGAATGAAAAAGTTGATTGTATTTTAAACTAACAAATGGTAAAGTGTCACGTGGCATTATGTAATCTATTATATAAATCTTGATTTACATATAGCAAGATCCGTCAAGAAAATATATATGTGAATTGTGACGGGAGATTTCATGTGGAATGACAAATCAAAATATTGGCTTGCCTTCCATCAAAATATTTATCACAGACTTATGTTGATTCAACAACTTATATTGTCAACTTGAAATTTCACATTGGCCAAGTAATTTCTATATCAACTTGAGTGGACGAAAGGCATGATAATCTATTACTATTTAAGAGTGTTAAACATGTGTTGATCGATTAGTACTAACCTTCATATGTTTTTTACAATATCTTAATAGCATCATATTAACGATCCTTAATGAGGCACATCCAAGACAATTAAAATAGAATAATGCTATTTATCATTATAATGATAAAATATCAGTAATGTGACAACTTGGATGGAATAATGAGATTAAACAGTTTAGTCACCCCCACTCTCTCTCATGAAAATGGACCATCATATCTCATTATTCAAGACAAGTTATCATATCATTTATATTTCATCATTATAATGATAAATAGCGTAATCGATTAAAATATGATGATCCTCATATAATATTCTGTAATGACCCACTAACTAGCATAAGAGATTCAACGCTAACATTGAGATAGCCATTAACGTGAAATCTCCCATGTAAGCCATCCAATTCTTTGTTGTCTTAACAATATACCCACTTATTCATTTACTAGGTGCAAGTAACGTGCAATGCACGTTTGCCTAATTTATATTTAATAGTTTTGTTTAAGAATTAATTTGTTATTAATAAAGATGTAATTTTTTTGGTTAATTAAATAATTAATGATGTAATGTTTATGTAATTGATAAATAATTAGATGTGTGATTTTGATGTTGTGATGTAAGTTG
>CAIGRT010104371.1:0-16298 GCA_903798405.1 Fraxinus platypoda | reverse complement strand
AGTACATTTGTAACAAGTTTGGAGCACACAATATATATGCTCCATCTTGAGGGGGAGTGTTAAAGGGTATTTAGGTCTTTTATGTAATACATAGGGTTTCCTAAAGTTTTCCTAACTCTTATTATAAATAGTGGAACATGCTAACACTATTGTTAAGCTTTCTAATTCTTTTACTTTAACATGCACATATTATCATAAAAGAGTAAAAAGAAATACACGTACTATAACATAATTAGATGGTAGTAATTCATCCTTGAGTATAATCAATTTCAGTTTCGTTGCATATTGTTGAAGACAAAATTTAGCAAAAATAAACATTTCTTCATTTTGATAGTTTAAACGTTTAGATGATGTGGTTAATATAATATCAAGGCATGCAAAGGTCTTCGGATCAAGTATCCAGCTACCCCATTCATGAAAATTGTGCTTGTATCAATCAAGTCCCATTTTGTGCCTGCATAACCTTTTAAATGAGGTTGTCCAATGTGATATCAGGACAAGGTAAGGTAATGGGATCAAGTCCCGCTGCCACCTACTTCTGAAAATTGGGCACGTGTTAGAAACTTTGATTGAAAAATGAATTCGGCCTGCACGAGAAGGGCCATGTTTAAGACAGAATCTAAATAATTGTATTTGTCGCCTCTTTAACAACTTAAGCTTTTAGATGGCGGTTCTGGTTCTACATATATTCCTCATGACAAGAAATACCTTTCCACTGTTAAGAAGAGGAGAGTAGGGGCTCATTGAGAACTATGAAACACACAAATTGACAATAGGCCTTTAAGTATCAATATAAGATAAACATTAAGAGGCTTAGCTAGGTATAAATCGAGTCGGTATCCCTGTATATCTTGAAAATTTTCCACTTCATTGATGTGCTTATAATTTCGTTTTCAATTTATAGGGGCTCACACCAGCTTGAGTATCTTGTGTTACCTTGATATCTTCAGCCATTCTTTCACTTGTAGTTAGCTGAACCCCACGTTTTAGAGAAATTTTGGCAATTTTACTTCTTTCCCATAACTTTATCATGGCTGCAGCTAATCCCTGGTGCTGTCTGCTTCTGCCTGGAGACGTCAATCATCAATACAATAACAATATTTCTTGTTATTGACAACAAGCTAAGTCTTATGCCAGTAGCTATCATTTCTAATCAAATGTCATATGTACAAGAAATGCATACCTAGTGCAAAATGTGGTGGCAGAACTCTGGCAAGTCTCCGTAAAGAGGTTGCCTCCTTTGTTCCAAGGGTTGATCTCACACCGTAAGGAAGTAATCTGAAGGGAGGCTGATAACCAGGGATGACTCCTGGGAGGAAATCTGCATCTACAGGAAGTGGACTATCTCCAGGCCAATCTGTATACCTTGGGCCAAGTCCATCTAATAGTTTCTCTACTTCATCTTCATATTTCACTTCCATCAGTGTTTCATTGTTTTTACTCTCTGAGCCAGTGTGTACAGTCTCTGCTTGAGGTGCATCCATATCACTTGAAGGACCATGTCCGGAGGAACTAGCCTCGTCAGAAGCAGTTGAAGAGGACTTACGAGAAATTTCATTTTTGTTGAACATCCTTTTCTTCAATTTTTCAGTGGGGTCTTCATAAGTTACACCTCTGTAAAGAGAAACAGAAGTGCCAGATCTCCAGATAATCAGCCCACCAGTTTTTCTCTGAACAACAAAAAGCAGCATCCATTAAGAATGATTATTTCTTTAGGTCGTAATCTATTTGAAGTTAAAGGCATAAACTACTCTGAAAGTATATCCTTTCTTAAGATAAATGGACCAGTTTTACTTACTGAAGCCATGGATTCTAAAAGGTCTTCTCAACTAACAGCTACCTTACTCGGTTTACAAAAGACTTAACCTTCCGATGCTTAAAGTAATTCGAATCAGGATTTGCAAATAAAGCTGAAGGATTTTTATGTGACAAAAACAATCCTTTTCTCTTCAATGCTCCATTGAAAAGACTTAACAGAACTAATGGCACAACAGCACCAAGTAAAAATTACTACAGTGATGACCTACTATCTCTTGCCTTGAGACTATAAACCAGGTAGAGCAGTAAGAACTTCTAAATGATAGTACTACAAGATTTCTAACAAGTTCGTCCAAAAGCACTTCCATTCTACCATTACCACATTTTACTGAAAGGCTTAATTGCTTAAAGCTTCTACTTTATTTTAACAAATTCAAAGATGCATTCCAACAGTTAAGTATAATTAATTGATATTGTACGGTTATCGTTCCTCTTTTACATCCTTCCTCATGACCTTTTGCTATTATGTATTCATAAAACAGATAACAACAGATAATAACTACAAAACAGTAGAATTTTATAAAAGTTATAAGAGAGCTGACCTCTAAAATCTCGTGCATTCGCTTCATGTTGAGGGCAGGAGCACCCTCAATTTTCAACCTCACGACCTCTGATGTTTTCCATCTCTCTTTAATAGTCTCCACAACCTGTTGTGTAATACCTGCACCACTAATCCTTGTCTTATTCTTTATCCGAAGAGCCAAGTTCTTCAACCTCCTCAGCTCCGACTCAGGAAGAGTCAACTCAGCCAAACTCCTAACCTTTCGTCTGTCTAAACTCCGCTTCTCCTCATCCTCTACCGCTTTTTTCTCCCACGGGAACCTCACCTTTCCATTACTACTCTCATCCCTGAACAACGACTTCTCCGAGAACCCACCTCTTGTATCTGGCAATAACCCTTCCTCAACATAAAATATATCTTCTATTGACCCTTTTTCAATCACTCTTCCTACATTCCCATTCTTCTCGTTAAAATCATCCGTGTACCCAAACTTCTTCAACTTCTCAACAATCCTCTCCATTGTACTACCACCACTACTAGTACTAGTACTTTCTTCACAATCCGAACTCGAAACATCCCCACTATTCCTATAATTCAACGCTACTGGAGGCCTTCTCACGCCATTTGGCCTGTCCATTTTATTCCATTTATCAAACCAAGAATTACTAGATATCCTCTCCCTATCACTTGACTGTGAAATGGGTGTTTCACTGCCCAAATTCCACCTTTTGTTTCTCTGTTTTGGCAAAAGATTGGGTCTTTTTTGTGGTTTTTTCTTGGGGAATGAATCTGAGTGGATGGTATCATGGGTTGCACTAAAAGATAGATTCTTGGAGGGGAGTGAAGAACTGTACTTGAAGAACTGTAGGGTTGTTCCACCATGGAATTTGGAGACTGAGCTGTGGAATGAGTTTATCAAGAAATTATTTTTTGGATAAAATTGATATGAAGGCATAGTAGCCATTATCAAATTCTATAAACAATAAAACAATACATACAGAAATTTATTTATTTTGAATATACAGGAATTTGGATTCAGATTATCTGTTCAGTGGTGAGTAATATCTAAAGGTGCGTATGTTAATTTCATAAGGCTAGATTTACTAACTTGCGCGGTGTGCGTAACGGTGTATAAGTCCAAAGAATCTTGATCCGAATGAGTCACTCGGGCCAGCCATCGGATTCTTCATTCTTTGAACCCATTGAGTTAATTAGACCAACCGGTATCCTTGATCGGTTCAATGAAACGAAAGGGTTAATAGATTTTGGGATTTGGATTTGAATCTTCTTGAAATGTGGGCAAGTTATAACACATAAATTTTCCATCTACAATTTTTTGAGAGATCGTTTTACGATTATTATTTCAAAATTCTTTAATTTTCATACTCATTTTCAATCACATATTTCCACAATAAAATATTTTGCACATAAATTCAAAATATTTTCCTACTTCGCAATCACACATTTTCAAAAAATCATTATTCAAAACTTCATTTTATCTAGATAATGGCCCTCAAATAGGGCTTAGTGTTTTGACTTTTAATTTCAGAACTTAGCGATTTTCATCTACGTTGGTTACAAGAGCACACATGAAAAAAAAGAGGTTAAATTTAGAGACACAAATAATTTCAACAAAAATGACTGAAGAATAAAGAAAAACAAAAGAAAAAAAAAACATCTCTTAACGATTCCCGTTCATCGCGCTTGCACATTCTATTTGGTTTTCTGTAACACGTCTTCCATCTAATTTTTCCTACCCCTCCCTTTCGTCTCGCTTGCCATTTGCTTATTGATTTTCTCTAGCACGCCCCCTCTTGAATCTCACTCCTATTCTTCGTGTCCCGTGCCTCTACCTTTCGCTTAGGGTAAGAATTTAAGGTGACATTGGAGGGTCTAAGTTTTTCCCTTTTCCATGCGTCTGTAATTATAATATAAGAGTATAATAAAAGCCTTTAATTTCAACCAAAATTGGACTATTTAATGGTTAGAGGGGATTGAAACTCTTAATGGAGACTGCAAATTAAAAATGTTGGTAATAAATGTCAACAAGAATTGATTGGAGACTCATTTGCTAATAGCATGCAAAGGTGGAGGATCTCACTTTAGTAATTTTAATGTAAAGTTGTTCAACGCAATTGATTGGATCAAGTTAGGGGTTTTTTTTTAGCCCTATTTGTTGAGAGAATATATTCTGTAATAGTGATTTTTCGAAATGTGTGTTTAAGAAATATGAACATTTTTTAATTTACGCGTAAAATTATTTTTTTGGAAATATATATGATTGAGAATGAATTTGAGGACAGATGAATTTTTAAGAGCGGATACATTTGTATGCGTAGTTTTCAAGTATCAAGATTCGTGCTCTATTTTTATATCATTTTCACATTGAACTTATTCTCCATCATGTTGAAATGTTCATCAATACTTATATACCAATCGATTCAAAAATAAAAAGGCAATAACAACAAAAATTAAAATAATTGGAATCGGAATCGGAATCTCCTTTTCAATCATCAAAATTATCAAAGTATTGCTAAATTTCTTCTTCTATCACTATCTTGACTAATACTAATTGCATTACTTTTTTACTCAACCAATAACAAATTATCATGCATTATCATAAACCAATTAATCAAGATTAAATCGTGTTTGCCAATTTTGTAATATATACATTTACGTAAAAATATAAATAATTTTTTATAAGCGACGTTCAAAATAAATAAATTACTTATTTCAATAGTAAAAAAAAAAAAAAGGCACGATTTTACTTAAAAGTAAAAAAAAAAAAGAACTATTATCTATTATCTTCTACTTATATTTTAATACTTCCTTGTATCTGAAATAATTGATAAAAGTAGTATTTACTTTATTAAAAGTAGTTTTTACTTTATATCAAATAACAACACGTTGCATCATCATAGTCGCATTTAAAAAAACGTGTTTTATTCGTTATTCGAATGCGATATAGTGAGGCGTTAAAACTCAAAATATGAGTAGGGAAAATCAAGCCGATGTCAAAGTAACTTTACTTTTATTTTAGAGAGCTTTAATTATTCCTATGTATTTATAAAGAATAAAGCTATGTGTACACCTCATGGTGTACACAAGCCTTTTTTATGTGTGTGGGTCCCCCTTCATATGAGGGGGTGTAAGACTATGTGTATATAAAAATGTGTGTGGACCCCTTCCATGTGGAGGGTGTAAGGCTATGTGTACATCACATGGCATGGTTCATTTATAAATTAGTTTATTAGAAACCCCAAAAATGGGCCACGTTTTCCAAAAACTTATCTGTCAAATATTCATAAATTGACCCCAAAACTTCACAAATCTTTCACCAGACCCCTCAGTTCCCACTGAAAATCCTTACTCCCACGAACTTGCAGTCACTCTTACTTCTTTGTGGAAACATATACACGGAGGAAAGGTTAGATCTCTATTTTTATTTTTATTTTTCTCTCTCCATCTGATGTAGCTCTTACGCGTGTACTGTCATCTTGTTAAGATTTTTTTAGATTTTTTTTATTTGGATTAAACTACTGCTCAACAATTTACGGGCATGTATGCGGGTAAATTCTTGAGTCTGGGGTTTACGAACTGATGGAGTTTTTTTAATGAAATTTGGTTTAAGCCGCTTGAACTTTTTTCAAATCAAAGTTGCGTTCTTTAGCTGTTTAATCCTCAAAAGTGCATGATATTATAATTTGGTCTGATCAATTTGATTTACTTTTTCATTGCTGCCCTGATTGTGTTTATCCGTTTATATCCGTGTATTCTCATTGTTTTCGGTCTCAAAGATATTGGACTCTGTTTAGGAAAAAAAAGTCTATGAAATTAAGTTGCTGGAATTGTTTTAGCTTGTTGTTGATGGATTCTGCAGTGTTTATATCAATTCAGCGCAAGTCTGTATTTCTAACATTGTTTAGAGCACTGAAATCATCAAATAAAAGAGAATAAAACGTGTTGGTTGTTCATGCTTGGGTAACCAAAATGATATATGAAACTAAGGGAATTCTTCCCAGTGAACGAATCCAGACAAAAGATTTTGAAATTTGCTAATAGGTAGTTGCTTCTTTTTCGTTTCCTTTTTCAGTTGTTTTAAATAGACTCATCTTTTGAGGTTTTATTATTATTTTTCGAACTAACCTTTACTTTGATACTATTGGAACCAAAGGAACATTAACAGACGGAAAATCTGAATGAAACATAAGTAGAAACTGTTGTTGGTGTTCTCTTCCTTCTTTTGTTTTTAACTGTACCTTGTAAGGTCTTGAATTATGAGATGATATCAGGACAAAAAAAGATGAGGGGAGTCTATTTTTTTTACTTTGGTTTTGTTTCTTCCATCTACTTAGAGATTTGAGTGGTGCTAATTGTTCCAATGTTTGCTCTTGTTTTCTCAGTTGATTTCGTGATATTAGAATATTTATGTTAACATTTCTAGAGGAGTTTAACTAGAGGAGTAATTATGCAAAAGGACAACGATTCTGGTGGCCCATCAACGCCTAGTGGTCTTACTGGCCGGCTACGCCGGCGCAAAGGCTCAAATGAGGTTGGTTATATTTTTTATGCGATTTTATGCACCATGCAGCTATGTCATTTTATGCTTTTCTCAAACACATAAGATTGGCCAAATGGAGTTTGTTTTCAAGACTTATTTGGATCAATTAAGAATACAAAGTACTAACACTGGAAGAATCTGACCCTTACCTCCTTTATGCTTGGAGATTTCATTTTAATTTTGCATTAATTTATCGAAGTAGAGCTTTGTTGTACATTGCAACTGTCAGTAGACCTATATTAGGTAGCTATTGGGAAATTTACCCTCCTGTCTGGCTTAGCAAATGCTGAGGAATTTGTTCATCTTCACTTGGTTACTAGGGAAACAACAGGTAAAGAACATGTGAAGAAGAGTATTTAAATGTTACTTCCCTTTTGATATATTTTATCGTAACCTCAGGAATTTAGTTTTTATATTAGTGAATAGGAATTGCGAGGACTACAATTTTCTCCATTTATGTTTTCTTTCTTTCTTTGTGTTAAATTTGTATCCAAAAATATTCTTGACTTAAAATACCTCTTTTAAAAATAAAAAAATAAAATTATATTTAACGTGGTTTCAAACATCTTATCTTATTGCCTTTCATTTCTAATATTTTAGGTTCCCCCTGAAGTTGTTAAAGCAAATGGAAGCCATTTACTTGTAGACGATACAAACAAATACAAGTCAATGTTAATCCGTACGTATTCATCCGTTTGGATGATTGGAGGTTTTGCCTTCATAATCTACATGGGTCACCTTTATATCTGGGCCATGGTAGTTGTTATCCAAATTTTTATGGCAAGAGAGCTATTCAATTTACTTAGGAGAGCACATGAAGACAAGCGTATCCAAATTTTTATGGCAAGAGAACTATTCAATTTACTTAGGAGAGCACATGAAGACAAGCGCTTCCCAGGTTTCAGGCTTTTAAATTGGTGAGTAAGCTGTCAGCCTCTTAACTTGAGGCTTTTATTTTTTCAAATTCAGTGACCTTTGGATAACTTTCATAATCAAGCTGTGCAAGTAGTTTACGTGGAGTGCAGCTTATGGATTTCTCATGAGTGTGACATGACAGAGTTTAGATACCCTGGGCTTGCAGTTTTTTGTGAATATAAATTAGCCCATTCATGAGTCATTTATGGATAGTTTTTGTATGCAAGTTTTAATTTATCAGAAAAATTGTTCCAATATGCACTTTGCTGGAAGTTCAGTATCATGTTTAAGATCTTTCGAGATTGTAATATATCCTCTTTTTTTTGTTGCTCTGTTTTCTTCTGTAGCTTTGATAACCTTTCGGTCCTTTCCCATATTATTATTTTTTTTGAACTGATCAATTAAAGAGGATCAATGAACTCGAAATGCTGTGTGCCTATGGTCGACTAAGAGCATGCTTTGGTGAGTGCTTATAGGTATGAGAGAGAAAAAGTATGCGAAGCTCTCTCTCATACTTATAATCTTACTTATAAGCCACCCCAAACATGCTCTAATTGGGTCTCTGAATCATGATGATGGGAAACCCATATATATGTTAGGCATATTTTCTATTTTATCAAGCTTCAGGATCACTTCAATGTATAGAGTTAAGCTAAGGATAGAGGGTACCCATTTTTAATCCTATCAACGAGTCATTTGGAAGAGACTATTGTATCCATGTTGTTATTGTTTTAACGAACTTGATTATTTCAAATTGAGAATTTGGAAAAGAAAAAATCCGGTATATATCGTATTAAAAGAACTGAAATTACAGCATTAGCACACTACCATCAATGGCACAATGGTAATTTGATGCTTATTTAATTTCATCTACTTCTTTGTCATAGTCTCTGTATTTTTTAAGTATTTTTATCTCCTCTTCTTCTTGCTTGGAGAATTCACTTCCACTAACTATTTTATGCACCTGCTGCATCTCACATGTTAGAAAAATATTTCCAACTTTTGCACTGAGTCATGCAGTGCAAAGTAGCTAATGAGATAAAGAAGCATGGTTCCAGAATAGCTTTTATTTTTGTATCATTCGTTCTCTGGGGAAAGATTTTCCAGGCAGTCGATAGGGCCACTTAGGTCAATTGATTGTGTATGGTAGAATCCAAAGCATCGTTTATTGTGAAGGATAGAAAAGGCCTTTGCCACAAGCATTACTCCATTTACTCTAGGTTCGAGACATCATTTACTGAAAATGATCAGAGAAAAATTGAGATATATATCTCTGTTGATAATTTTAATTATCAACACAGTATTAGCAGTGTGTGCCCATAAAATATGAAGATCAAATATACCATTAAGGCATTCACTGCTTACTTCTATGCTCTCACACATACGAATTATTATCTTAAGTTATTTGTCCATGTCCACAGTGATGCTCTATGGATGTGGTTGGTTTGGGATGGATTAGCTTACTTTCCCTTGACATCCAGAAATCTACTTTTGTAGTTGATTAGGAGAAATTTCCACTAGATATTATGCTTCATTCCAAATGGCTATTTCTACTAATTTGCTACTTTCCCTTTCAGGCACTTCTTCTTCACGGCAATGCTGTTTGTATACGGCCGCATCCTCAATCAGAGGCTCGCGAATACAGTTACTTCGGATAATGTTTTGCATAAGCTTGTGACTGGATTTATCAAGTATCACATGGTTACCTGTTATTTCTTGTATATTGCAGGTTGGTGCTACGTTTCTTTTGTGATGTTCCATGTAGTAGTTACCTAAGGAGTCTCTGGCAAACAAGTCATACTTAGGTTACAGGCTGTCAAACTGGGGTTTTTTTATGCTCTCTCCTATGAATTTTGTCTTTCAATTAGTACATAATGATAGACAATATGCTTATAATACTTTTTGGTTTCTAAAATGCTTGATGTTAATTTATGATCTATAAGAGTTCTCTTTTAGAATATTAGTTGTGGCCTGTGTCGGGTTAGAAGAATGTATTGAAAATTTTCTTCTCTTGTTGGCTTCAGGTTTTATGTGGTTTATTCTGACACTAAAGAAGAAGATGTATAAGTATCAGTTTGGACAATATGCATGGACGCATATGATTCTGATTGTGGTGTTTACACAGTCCTCTTTTACTGTGGCAAATATTTTTGAAGGAATATTCTGGTAACACAACTTCGAAGCCTCTATTTGATCTTATGGTTTTACCACTTGAACTATTTTGGGAGATCTATGCATCTCTTGTTCTCCATAAGTGACATGATTGCAACTGGTCCAGTCAATAGAATAGACTATAACCAGTCTCAAGTTTTACTCCCAGCCATTGGGTGTATAGACTTTGAATCTAATTTGAAAAGAAAATATTTATAAACCAAATTCCTTTGCGAGTCACCTAGGTAAAAACATTGTTCTCTATTACAGCAGTTTATCCTCTTTTTGAAATTTCTATGTAAGGTTCTTTTGCTGCTTGATTATTTATATTTTGGTAAGTACTACTTTCCTTGTTCTACATTAGTTATTAGGACTGACACAGCATCTCTCATTTACATCCAAATAATTGAATTTGAATAAAGAACTTGAAACGCGGTGTTAATAATATTGCAGGTTCCTTCTTCCGGCATCACTTATCGTCATCGATGATATTGCTGCTTACTTTTTTGGGTTTTTCTTGGGGAGAACTCCTCTTATCAAGATATCACCGAAGAAAACATGGGAAGGCTTTATTGGAGCATCATTTGCAACTATTGTCTCCGCATTTATGGTGAGCAGTCTATCCATTTATTTGGAAATAGTTTTAAGATGATGTGCCAATTTCGATGAGTATTCGAGGCTATATCCTTGGCTTACCGATGTCTATTTTGGTCCTTTATTTTTTTCAATCTTCCTTTCGGAATTAGGGTCGGAGCACTTTAAGTGTGAATTTTGCCAGAGGTTTGACCTGTATGGTTGGATGTCCCTATTGGTGCCTATCATCATGAACATAACCATCTTACTTTCTAAGAAAACGAGAAGTGAGATGGCAATAAATATATGATTGGGGATTATAGCAGGAATATGCTTGTTAAAAATTGTGGCAATGAATTTACTTTCACTTGTTTTGCAGCTTGCAAATATATTGGGTCGTTTTCAGTGGTTAACATGTCCAAGAAAGGTGACTTTTGCTGCCTTATACCTAATCACCTCTTTTCTAATATAGTCTATATGTTTGTTTCTGAGGAATTTAAACTTTCTTGTGCTCCGTGACATGCAGGATTTATCAACTGGCTGGCTTCATTGTGATCCTGGTCCACTGTTCAAGCCAGATTATTTTACTGTCCCTCAATGGGTTCCTCAATGGGTAATTGGTTTTCTTTAGCTGACCTGTGTTATCCATGCATCTTCTTCTCTGCAAGTTTCTGTATTGATAAAATTGACTTTTCTGCATGAAAGTATCTGATGCTAGTTTTTTTGATGTGTATTTAGTAATTATATAGGTATTTCATTCTCGTATCTTCATTTCATGCCAATTTGTCTACTTGATTTGCAAAGGAATAAATGAAGAACCTCTGTCGCACAACATCATCATTTACTTGGTCAGATAATTTTCTTGTGTTGTGACATGAAGAGCATGCATATGCCATTTTCTGGCTAAAAACTGTTCAATTGAGAAATAAACTCAAAAGATAAAAGAGCTTCAGTAGCTAAAATAATTACTAAAAACATGAAAATTTCAATAGAAACTATCACTTTCCCTTTCCCCCTCACCTTTTGGAGATTGGAACCAACGCATCCCATATCCTTGACCTCATAACAACCAACCAATCTAAACCCATTGTATAGTGTCAATACCATTATGTTTGTACTTGATTGAGTGGAAGGCTTGTTGGGAAACTTGTAATGTCCAAGACTGCCATTGTCCTTAAATTTCTGTTCATGTAATTTTGCATTCTTATTGAATTTCATATGTCAAAATCTGCTGTTCATTAACTGCAGTGCTTCTTGGTTGCTTTGGCAGTTCCCTTGGAGAGAGATCTCTGTTTTACCAGTACAGTGGCATGCCCTTGCTCTTGGTCTCTTTTCATCAATTATAGCACCTTTTGGAGGCTTTTTTGCTAGTGGCTTTAAAAGAGCTTTCAAGTTCAAGGTCTGATAGCATTAATTTTTCTATTTTTAATTGGAGCTAAGCTCTCAAAATCTAGGTTCATTTTGGTTTTCTTTCTTTCATTTTCTGTGGAACCTTGACCCACATGTTAAAGCTCTTGTATCATTGTACTACCCATTCTTCAATGTTTTATTTTTGCTGCAGGATTTTGGTGATAGTATTCCCGGACATGGTGGAATCACTGATAGAATGGATTGCCAGGTTAGTTTGAATGAATTAGAGGGAGGCATGGTTACACCTAGTTTGACATGAAATTTATACTCTTTCTAAAATATGTTATCAAAGTGTTAAAATTATGTTAACAAGTGTTGACACAATTTTAAAGATGAAAGATTACAAGTAATTAGACACTTTGTTGGAGATAGTGAGTGAGGCAGTGTGTATCTCAGTAAATATACAAACAATTATGACTAACCTTTTAAGTTTTTATTAATTTGTGAGAATGCTAAAAAAATAAAAGTTCCAAAATAAATAAATAAATTAGCGCAGTCTTTTTTTTTTTCTCTCTCTTTTTTTAAAAATTAATTTGTATTTTTTTTTTGTTTATTTTCAATATTTTTCTTTCTTTTTTCCTTCTACGGACAAATCGGAGCAATGATTAATTTTTTTTTTATACCGATTATATTTGTTTCTATTTTTCTCTCTCTTTTTTTTTTTTTATTTAACAATATGTATACAAAGAATACTTATAAATATTACTAGTTTTTGGAAGAGGCAATATGCCTATCGCTGCGTGACAATTCTGATGTGTAGTAGAAGATAGGAAACCAAAAACAGGAGACGGATAGTTAATAATAGTTTCGATCAAAGTGATAAATGTTTTGAGTCAAAAAAAGAAAAAAGAAAAAAAGAAAGAACGAAAAATGTGTCTTCAAAATCCTAATTTCTAGAGAATATAAATGAACATTGAGGATGAAGATGAAGTACGCATCATAGCTACCAGGTGTCGAGTTGACTTCCACATTCGGTGTGATCCAAACTTTTTTTCCTTGAAGAAAGTGTTTCGCGAGATTCTTTTTATTTGAAAAAGCAAGAGTAAGCATCCATTTTCATGCCTTCACATACACGATTTCTTACAAATTTTATGGTTTACCATGGCTTTGAGAGCACCTTAATGTTAAAATAATTCTATGTTCATGCCATATTACCTTGTCCCCATTCTTTTAGTAAGGATATGTTGTCCTTGTTATTGTTGATATGGGATATATTTTTGAATTCCTGACGTCCTTTAGACTGACCATGCTTTTGCTTTGTGTGTCGTGATGGAAGGAAAGTTGAACAATTATTCTTTTGGAAGTGGGAGAACCTCTCTGATTGTGTTTCAATAGGTTGATTAAGGAGGAGGAAGTTCACTAATACACCCCTTTACGTGCTGAAAAACATTTTTAGTTTACCGAGGCAAAGAAATTAAGAGAAGTCGAATCTCGTCCCTCTCAGTTTGTAAAGATGTACAGTGGACTAGAATGAAAATTACCTTTGAGTTTCTGTGTTATCTTCTCCACCAACCACACTTACCTGATTTAATTTTATATTTTGTTGTTTAAAGCCTTTTAAACATGTACCTTATCTTGATTTTGTGTAAGCTAGAGTGCCTATTTTTACAATGGGTTTATAACGTAAATATTGCAAACGTTCAAGTTTGTTATGTGGTTAACTGGTCACTTGTGTGCAGATGGTGATGGCCGTGTTTGCGTTTATCTACCACCAGTCATTTATTGTATCTCAAAGTGTATCGATCGAAGCTATTATGGACCAGGTAGATAGTACAAGACGAAAATTTCCTGAATTGAACTTGTGAAAACGAGTTGATATTAATGTTATCTTTCGTGTAGATATTAATGAACCTTACATTTAAGGAGCAACGAGCTTTGTTCATGAAGCTCGAGCAGATCATCCAGGAGAGGTAGTTTGGTGAGACCTGAATATTGGAAAACCGACATTGTGTAATGTATGTAGCTCTCATTTTCGCATGTCATGTACATGTTCTGTTTTCTCTCCCTCGTTTTATGCAAACTTCTGCGGATGTTTAGTTGCAGACTTTACCACACGTGACTTTTTGCACGTTGTATAGTGTTGGCCCCCATTAGATTTCTGATATTTCTATTGATTAATGTACACGTTGAGATAATGTTTGCGTTTTAGTTACTTGTGCCCTTATCTTTTCTTAGGAGAGAAACTACAATGTAAAAATTGCTTGAATTTTATTGAAAAGTTTTCTAGAAAGTGGCAGTTCAGCCTACCATTATGATTCTTCAGCTTAACATAATCTTGGTTTCGACCTACAAAAATAACCTCGATTTTCTTTTAATCTTTTACAATCTTCTTCCAACCCAACCCGTCTTGCCATCATCCTTGTACTGTCTGCAGTGGAAGTGAGCCCCCATGTTGCAAAGGCTGCAAAGTCGTGGAAAGATGGGTGGTCAGGGAGATGGGGGTTAGGAGGTGGCTGGCTCTCGGGTAGATGGATGGGAGGTGGTTAGTGTAGAGAATTGAGGTTTTATTTCAAGATGTAATTTATTAGGTGGAGTAGCTTAATTTCTTGTAAGCAAATAATTTATCCTAGGTCTACTCGATGTGAACTTTCTTTGTACTTTTTCAACAATTTTCCATTTGAATTATTATTCTCAAATTAGGAAGGCATTCGTGTTTTATTGAAGGCAAAACTCTTCCTCTTGGTCATGGGCACTGCCTTGAGATCCAACCGTGATTTTTTATTTTCATTTTTTCAAATCACTTTGTTCAGCTGCAACAAGGGATTAGTCTTGTGCGTCTAAGTGGCTAAGTTTGGAGCCTTGTCGGGATGGAACTCCAATTTCCTACAATTAGGGTAGGGATGGTGTTGGGGATAGCAGCAGAGCCCTAGGGCGAAATTTTAATGAAGTTGAGTTGGATTTTCAAAAATAAAAAAAATGAAAATTCTACTCACTAATATTAATCAAGCATCCAAACGCAAATTTCTTGAGAATGCAGAACTTTCTTTTCAAGATTATAATCAAAACACACTCATTTTCTATTAGAGGAGAGACCAATCTTAACAGATCCTAGTTTGCATAGAGTTGCATAATAGGTTAATCGATCAATCAATATGCTAATCTCTTTAGAAAAAATATATCAATCCTAAAGATCCATAGGATTACTTGTAGACCGAAAACAACAATAGAAACATTTGAATAGTTGAAACTTTTTTCGGGTAGAGTAGATTTGGAGTCGGAGGTCCTATTTTTCCCAACCAAACAAGCACTTTTGCAAAGTTCACCTTCTGCCCTTAGAGAAAATATGAAACTTATCAGCAGTACTTAATCGACATCAAATAAGAATACTTTACTTCATGTTGTTTTCCAGGTCAACAACTCCCTCGAGTTCTATTACAAATCCTCGAGACTGTGATTTCAGATCGTGAGAATGTGCTCCACATTGCCACAAGAAATGTCAAGATGAATGGGAGGTCATAAGACCAGATATCTTGAACAAGATAATCTTGACTCCTCTTGACAAGACCATGTGTTCTAATGTTTTTTCAATAAGAGAGTTAACGATCAACATCCTCATTAATGGGGAGATTTTGTTCATTTTCCCACTTTCTGTCTTCATTTTCAGCCTTCTCTCCTCTTTCTTTTTCTGACCTTAGATGTCAATTCATAAATAAAATTGTAACCTCTTATTATCAATGATAATCTCATCGAATCCGACCCTCCAAATAAACAACCATGACAAAAATTGTAGTTATAGTACATTATTCAATGTTGGGTAGGAAGTCCAAAATTATACAAACATTTCTCTGCATTGATTTTTTCCTCCATTGCCTTTTTCTTTCATTTTTTTCCATCAATTATTGAGCTTGGCGTGATGATCAATCAAATGCTTCAGGTCAGGATTCAACCTTATCAATTTATGGGATTTTTTAGTAGAAAATGGCAAATAATAATTCTTCTTATTCACATTTTTGGCTAACTTCCAACCCACTCTTGTTCTTTATGTCTTACCATTATTGATGAAAAGATTCACAAAAAGCACATATCCAATTTACTACAAGCCAAAAAGAATATGAATACATACTATTGAAGATGCATATAAAAGTTGTGTTTTAACACTCGACTCGTTATATGTTCAAGAATTACTACTTACATATCGTGAGTAAAATAAATACGCTAGTCGATGCACACGAATTATAGTTGTACGACCAGCTCTCGCTCTATTTTTTCAAAACTCATTTTCGATCACATATTTTTCAATAAAATAATATTCTCCATCATATCAATAACTTTTCCTTACTTTTTAACCACATATTTCTCATCATATCACTATTTAAAATACATTTTTTCCTCAATAATATCCATCAAACACACATCAAACATGGACTT
>CAIGRT010104357.1:0-10446 GCA_903798405.1 Fraxinus platypoda | reverse complement strand
TTTTTTTTTTTTTGCCCTTTTTTGGGTTGGTGGGGACTCTGAACGTGTGCGTTTTACCACCTTAAATATTTTGTGAAAAGACAAGTTTATCTGTTTAAATTGTATTCCGTGCAGAATTTTCATTCGAACTTTTGGTGAGAGTTGATTTGGATACTTTTACATGCTTTATTTAAAAGTATGAAAAGTCATTATTTATTTAAGTTGTATTTTCAACCCCAATGGAGTGGAAGGGGAGACTATAAGGGGGTTGACCAACCATCTTACCTTACAAAGCAAGCTATCTACACCCTTTTGGGGGTGATCGAGTTGGTGAAGCAGGTGAACGCNTTAAATTGTATTCCGTGCAGAATTTTCATTCGAACTTTTGGTGAGAGTTGATTTGGATACTTTTACATGCTTTATTTAAAAGTATGAAAAGTCATTATTTATTTAAGTTGTATTTTCAACCCCAATGGAGTGGAAGGGGAGACTATAAGGGGGTTGACCAACCATCTTACCTTACAAAGCAAGCTATCTACACCCTTTTGGGGGTGATCGAGTTGGTGAAGCAGGTGAACGCAAAGATCAAAGGTCACGAGTTCGAATCCCCTGCCAACATTTTCTCTGTCCAGATAGTCGCACCGGGGTTGCCTAGTGCGGTTTACCTCTCTTATGTGATTTGTGGGTTACTGCATATGGAGCGGGATTTACCTAGTGCACACTCATAGTGATCGGGGCTCCGCTGACGGGTAGCGGCTGCAAGTTCCTACGTCAACAAAAAAAAAAAAGCGCAAGCTATCTACACCCATCTCTCTCATATATTACGTACTAACATATTCAGAAGTACAGGATCATGAAGCTTATGATTAAGTGGATTTGAGCCCAAAACAAGCCCAGTTTAAAATAGACCCCAAACCCAAAATAACAGTGAACCAAAAATACAGTAAGAAGAAGGTTTTTAGATCGAGAAAATTAGGCTGAACTTTTATGTTAGTTACCCGAGCTGAAGAATAAGGTCAATTAGAATTATTTTGAAATGTCAATTCTAATTTAAAAATCGATTTAATTAAAGTAATTAGTCCAAATCTTATGGTATTAATTATTATTTCAAATCCAATCTTCTCTCCTAATCTAATCTTGTTTTTACGCCCCTCGTCTTTAGAACAAAAAATCGAGATTGAGAACCAATTATTCAAAATATGGAGCGAAGAAGAGGAAATGAATGATACGGGGAGTGATTTATGATTCAAGGATTCTATCAGTACCATGTGACTTTAACTTTCAACATCAAATGTTCTCTATGTCACTTGAGTTGCACACACGAAAGATAAATGTGTTTCTTTAGGAGTCTAGTCAATGTCGCAACTAAGATGAATAAAATACAATATTTGTGACTCTTGCCATGTTTGTTGGTTTAGGATGTCCTCAATAGCTTTTAGTTTTCAACATTTAAAGATTAAGATGTGACCATATTTGTGGTCTTAAGATGTTGCTGTTTTTGACCATTAGTGTCACCATCTTATTTCAGATTCATTGAACATGATTCCTACTCCATGTCCTTAATTGAGACCGTTTTGATTTGATTGAGTTTGTAACATGTGTGCGCGCTCCCAAAATTGGCCAAAAACGTGTTTGTTTGATCAGACAATGACATGTGGTTGATGACTCGACGTTGGATTTGGCTTCTGAATTCATCTGAGGCTTTAAAGTTTTCATTTGGCTTCCGTTATCGAACTTCAATTCATTATGTCTTTTGGTTTTGAGAGAAAAACACCGCTTCAATTAGGGTTCTTCACTCTCTAAATCTCATTCGAGATACTCAAATCTTCTGCTGTCTTCCTAATTTTCGGTTTAAATCTTAGTGAAATCAATGGAGGATGTGGCATTCCTCAAGTTGTAATTTCTGTAAAGGGTTAGGCGTGGATTGATGAGTTCTTGGTGAATACTAACTCAAATATTTCAGATTCTTTTCAAAGATAAGTCTATTATGACTTGATCTTTGTATATTGTGAACATTTTGTAACTTTGGTTGCTGTTTTGGCAAGTTATAGTGCTCAACATGGGATTAGATGTAAGAAATGGTCACTAAACCTTCGAGGCTTATGCTGAAAAATTCTTGTGTTCTTGTTTCTTTATTTTGTCTGAAATTTTTGATTCTGCACTTGGATTTTTTGAGATTAATCGCATGTTTGTTTGTGGGCATTTCAGATTTTTAAAAAGAAAAAGGTCTTGGAGATTAAAATGTGAGGTGGCAAAATCCACTTGAACTTGCCTAACTAATGCAGACAGCAGATAATGGTGGAACAACTCTAAAGCAAGTGAGTACTGTTCATGATTTATGGGCAACAATATGTGTACATCAAGCACTTCATGTTGTACAGATAGTTTTGTTTCTCCAGTGGATGGTAAATTGGTCCACCATTTCCTCAAGGCCCATTCGCCGTGAAGATGTCAAGCCCATATGGATGACAAGGCTTTTCACCTTTAATGGATATTATTCTTTTTTCTTAAAACAATACTTTTATATATACAGAGAGTAAGAGAAGAACTGGTTTTGATCCTATTTAATCAAATTCCTCATTTAAAGCGAAACCAACTTTGTTCCAACAACACGACACATTCGATATGGAAAAATGCATTCAGATTGATGGATAGATATTGACGAGGATTGTGACATAGTTTACTATGAAATGAAAAATGCAATGCAACACGATACATCGTAGTAGTACAGTTTTGAAAAAGTAAGACGTGAGTTGTATAAAGAGTGTACATGACATACAAATTTGATTTTCTCTTGCACTAGAACCTCTAGTAAAGCATGGTCCGTTGGATGAGGAGGACAAAGTTACTCGTCAAAAAACGAAGGTAACTACAAGGTTAATCGTATAGATAAACCTACTCAATACCGTGTAAGAATAATAGTAACGATCAAATTCATCTCTAACGTATATTTTTATCAATAAATGTAGGAAATTTATAGAAAAGAAAATGAAGAATCCCTTAATTTCCTTGAACTTAATGGTTCTCAACCTAATGCACGTTAGTAGGTCCCATTCAAAAATTGACCTTCCACATGATAGTGAACCACTCCATGTTATTGATTCCGTTATTATTTTTTGAATTCTCTCTAATAAAAATATGAAGAAACCATGGTTTGGGTATCTTGTGTGCAAGAATAATGCTAATCATGATACTATTATATCATGTCCCCAATGACCCCCAAACAATATATATTATTATGCCACTTACAAGACCAGAGAGGATTGGAAAATAAAGAAACTATATCACTTAATTATTTTAAAATGTCAAATTGAAAGGTTCGATCGTATCTCTTAGTGTGCTAAGGACTTCCGTACCTTATATTCTCTTCATAAATGCAAGATTAGATGTTTGACACGTCTTTCGTACGAAACAAACTGTCAGACCTATTGTCTTAAGAGACGTCAATATATATAAGTTAATTATATCATGTAAAATAAATTTGAAAACATCTACTCCTTAATTAGCAGTTGTAGTATCAATAAAACCGTTTAGAGCAATTTCCCAAGTACATGGGCGTTTTCACAGGGGCATTATAGGCCCCCTTACTGTAGCCGAAGCCCCACCTCTGTATTAAAAAAAAAAATCCCCCCCCCCCGGCAGGGCTCAACCGTTTAATGTTACAAGATTCTATCTACCTAATTAGTGACAATATATTAACCACACACACACACACTGATCTACTTTAAATTATCACATAAACTTCTTGAAATTAACTTTGTACATCTAAATATTTATACCCTTTTACCTGACTGACAACTGCACATGTAACTTTCTTATATATGTATATGTATGTATTTCCTACATTTTTTTTATGTTTTTCTAGATTGAGAATGAACAGCCTGGATTTTCTGGGCTACCATGATTTCAGAGATGGACCATAATCTTGCAGCTTTGATTTCGGAGATGGACCATAATCTTGCAGCTTCTGTTGAGTTGAACCCTAATTTCGAGGTTGAAATTTCATTGCAATCTGAAAAGTATTTTCCACTGATATTTGCAAGTCTTGGATGTATAGCGACGTAACAGGTTGTTGCAGCTGCCTGGAAAAAAAATATATATATATATATTTTAATATTAATAAAAAATAAATACGATTTTTTAAGAAACTGAAGTTTAAAATCAAGATTAATTTAGTATAAGGTATCAAAATTCAGTTACGAAGCCAATCTAGAAGATTTTTTTTGAAGTGTATGTATATTTGTATATTATAAATGTTAAAATACATGTTTGGTATATTGCACTAGACGAGAATAGAATTATCCAAAATATATTTGTCATGTCCGAAAGCGTTAAATAAAGAAATTTACCTGAGGAATTGTTTTTAATAGCTTTGAAGCCAAAAAGAATACCAAATCTGCATATGGATCAAAGTTTTTATTATTAGAAGTTTTATGCATACAAAATTGCACACATTCATAGTCTATGCGAGTTTAGGTGAATTCTGCAAAACTTAATCACGTTTTATAAAGTTTGACCATTAATTTATCTGTTATCGGGTCGATAATCCGATCAAGTTTTAAAATATTTCTAAAAACAAGTCTATGCATTGTGAATTTACCTGTGACGAGGCCTTCACGGTCTCTAGTGAGTCTTGTTCTCACAATCCCTGGATGCACACAGTTAACTGTGACGTTGGCTTTCATTTCCTGCAATTGTTGAATGCATATGATAATAATATGATGAGAAAGCAACAAATTTCAATTTTTTTTTGTTGTTAATTATAATCTATTTGTGATAAAAAATAATTGAATATTTCACTTGCCTGAAGTCTCTGAGCAAGTTCCTTGGTATGCAAAATGTTGGCAAGCTTCGAGAGAGCATATGCACGTGTACCATCGAAATAATCACTGAGACAATTATTTCTGAATCAAGTCAAACCTCAAAACTATTTTATATTCACCTCTTATTCATGTATATTTATTAATAAAAGAAACAAAAATATTTATAATTAAATTAGATTAAGCATAGTAAATCATGCTTAAGAAAATTAAAAATTAAAATAAATTTCTCTTAATATGCATCCTAGTTCGATTAGAGGCCTTAATACATGCATAATTTATACAATTAAGTAACAAGTGAGACTTTTGTTTGTTTTGATAACACATCAATATTTAGTCACCTAAAGCCCTAAGTCCATGTTTCGTACGGTTAAAAAAATTGATTAAAATTTAAATCAAAGTTAACAGATAATTTTAATCACACGTTTGATATGATCCACAATTTTGTAATCACATATTTTATCAACTTTTATCAAAATATACTAAAAATATAATTTCGTATCTAAACCAAAACGGGGATTAAATCTAATAGAATATTTGGTAAGTTGGTATTAGACAATAATGAATAGTATTATTGCATAGGGAAAAGAAGAAGTTCAAATACATATAATCTATTTTATAATCCAATATTATCTGCGGCAATAAAGTAGATTAAAAACATTAAATAGAGTAACAGAAGAAAAAATAAAATAAAAATAGGTAAAATAAGTAGTACCTTCTGTTCTTATTTATCAACGAAAGATAACTGATGGGATCGCCGGAAAACCAGCTATGAATGCTTGAAGATACATTCACTATTCTTCCTTGAACGCCGCTCTTCTCTGCCGTTTCGATCATATTCTTCAGCAATAGTTTTGTCAACAAAAAATGACCTAATTTACATACGAAACAAATATTAAAAAAATAATTAATTAATATGCATGTTTATCCGTATCCGTATAGTAGGTTAGGTTATGCTAAATGTACAATTAATTTGCCAAATCATGAGGTGACGTGCATTTTGACCCTTGATTTGAATTTTATTTATTCAAATCAAATGTCAAAATGCATGTCGTATCATCTCTTGTTAACAAAGATGTCAACAATTTATGTACAAGTAACTTAATTGTAGTAGGTCATATATGAAAGTTCACCTAAATAATTAGTGGCAAAAGTTATCTCGATTCCATCTTCAGATATAGCGTGCCGGTGCGAGAATTTTCCGGCGTTGTTTCTGAATTAATCAAACAAAGAAACCATTAAATGTCTCATCTAAAAACTATACTGGATAGGTAAGTCATATATTCATTTAAATGTTGTCTTTAACAAATTGCCATTGTCTGGTAGAAATTAAAATCTAAATTATAATTTAAATCAAAGTCAAAGTCAACAATTAATTTTAACCATGCATTTTATGGGATCCATAACTTTTCAATCATACATCTTATCAACTTTTATCAAAATTTATTAAAAATTTGATTTTAATCCCCCCACCAAACATGGGCTTAGATTAATTTTTTTTCCTTTTAATCAAAGGTTTGAAAACCTAAGGATATATGAGTTGCATGCACATTAGCACATACATACATAGAGAGAGAGAACTCACATTAGGAGATTGAGAGGTAAATTTCGAGAGTGAAATTGAGCAGCAAATTTCCTTACAGAGTGAAGAGAGCTAAGATCAAGAGCCATAACAGTAATTTCTGACTCCGGGAACTCCGACAAGATACGAGCCTTAGTATCCTCGGCGGCTTTCATGCTCCGAGCGGGCAACACAAGCCGCGCTCCTCTCTTAGCAAGAACCCTAGCCGTCTCAGCACCGATCCCAGACGTGGCTCCTGTATCACAAAAATTACTGCCAATTTATAAAATAGTTTCTGTTTCACGCTCCTTAAATATAATAATAATAATAATAATCAATTTGTTATACCTGTAATAATTGCAGTAATAGAGTGAAGTTCCGGGCAGTGGCTGGTGACTTGCTCGGCGGTGGACTTGGAGCCGAAACCGCTTGGGCCGGCGGCACCAATCAAGTATTTCAGAGTTTCAAGCATTTCTGCAAGAACTTGCCTTGATAAGGAAAAAAAATAAGTAGAAGAGAGAAAAAAACAAATCTACCTAAAATTGGCAAATTGTGTAGGAGTATTCAGTTTGCTCGGGGAGTGAACTAGAGAGAGAAAGTAGCACAAGTAACTTTTGGCTTTGTGCAGGGAAAGAGGGAGAGATAGACAGGGGCTGTATGTATCAACTGGTTGGTGGTCTGGTTAAGAGGTAACGGTGGAGGAAGGAAGTGGGATTTTTATAATGGTTAATGGTGGGGATTAGGGAATCAATTAAGATAGGATTACATCTTTGTCATTGATTGATAATTAATTATTTTTTTATTTCATTTTACTATTCATTGATGGTTATATCTTAACTAATTAATTCACTTTTTGGTTTACTATAACACGTTTCGTGTTTCAAGCTTGAGCTCATGTTATCAACTTCGACTTGACGAATTTTGGTATATTGATTATGTTGAGTTTATTCTATAAATTACTTAGCAAGTTAAACTTTTTATTAGGTCCCTATTTGGTCTAAATTAAAATTTCAATTTAAAATGAACAATTAATTTTACATTTTATCAATATTTATCAAAATCTACTAAAATCCGAACTAAATTTCCGGATGGCGGTTGATTAGATTGAATCAAACGGTTAATCAAAATTAATATACTTTACTTAAATTAAAACATGAAACTTTTCACTACGCTATGTGATTCTTTCGAGAAACGCTCTTCAAACATTTCAAATCTTCTCAACACGAGCAAAGAGGTTTCAAGACGCTAAGTTTCACCCTAGTTGAGTTCAAAATAAAAATAAATAAATAAATAAAACGTATAACGTTGATGTCACCATTATAGCAGTAAATTCCAATTTATATTATGTAAATCTTGGGATAGGGAATCATGTTTTTAATATTGGGGCGGTTATTTTAAATTAATTAATAAAGGGTAGTAATTTGAAATTGGAATCGCACGTGAGGGTGGAGACAAGTCAATCTTACGGCCTCCAATCTGTCATTTCTTGCCTCGATATACCAAACTTACTGGTCAACCATTCCCCCCATTGAACTTTTTTTTTTTTAAAAATCTTTAAATTGGCTATAAATTTTAAGTCACATAAATTGCAATATATATATATATATATAAACAAATATAAAAATATAAAGATAAATAAAACAAAAATAAATAAAGATTAATGATTTATAAAGATGCTTCCTAGATGTTTATCTTTTAATCTTTTATGAGAAAAATATTAATAAAATTAATTATTTATATAGACGTTTTCTACCTCTTATTTTTTCATGGAACACTTAAATTTATGTCTCGTCACTTCTCTCCAAATTCATTTGCTTCGAAAATCTTCAAGACAAATTTTCTCTCAAAATGAAAATTCTAAAATAAAAATAATCAACATTATTTTTTTACTTCGTAAAATATAAATAAATTTTTTGAATTTTACGAAGCTCAAAAAATGGTTTTGAACATGATAAAGCGTGTATTTAGTTGCTTTGTTCGTAATTAAAGTTGTCATAACTTTCCAATCATGAATCTAAACATTCCAATTTGAATGCATAATTAATGAAATCGTAATCTAGTATACATAGTTGATATATAATTAAAATTGGATTGCCAAAGCATTTAATAATTGAGAAAAAAAAAAAAAGAAATAGAAAATATGATTACTTAAAGCACGTTTACCGTTGTCCTTTTCTGGAAGAAAAAAGTGGGTAGGGTCTAAGTGAGCCA
The DNA here is from genome assembly GCA_903798405.1 of Fraxinus platypoda. Classification (NCBI taxonomy): domain Eukaryota; kingdom Viridiplantae; phylum Streptophyta; class Magnoliopsida; order Lamiales; family Oleaceae; genus Fraxinus; species Fraxinus platypoda. The sequence continues at coordinate 1,875 of CAIGRT010104357.1, read as the reverse complement.
AAAGGCATTTTATAAAGGTAAAGAAGTCACTAAATTTCAGCTTTTTAGAGCACTTCTACATCTCCCGTGCCTTCCTGCGGGGTCCTTCCATCTCTCTCTCTTTCTCTCTCGGGATACACACACATGTTCGTTCTCGTGTTTGTGAATGTGCAAGATAAATTCGTGGTTGTGTCTTAACGTTATCGTGTCGGATAAAGTAATGGCTCATGATACGTAACATACGTTAAAAAAGTTAGATTGTAATATAACGTTTGCACCTTCCTAATTTGATGAAGATAGATGGTCGGATAATTGTTTGAGTAGAACTGAACTAACAAAGTAATTTGTTCGGGAATTGTTGGGAAAGTATGAGCAAAATCTTACATCAATTAGACATCAATTCTTATTTTCTCAAACTTGTTTGTAACCACACATTTGTATCAGATTTTAAGTGAATTTGCAAATGTTATACACTGTTGTGTCAGTGTAATGGAGTCACAATATTTGACTGAGTTAGGTAGAATGACAATTGCGTCTTTTAACTCTCATTTCATGCTTTATTAGAAAATGGCACTTTGGTAAAATTTTAAAAATGAGTCGATGATTATTGCCAAAAATAGACTCACCTGCATGTAAATTAAAAAAAAAAAAAATTCTACTTTTTAACCATGGCTCACATTCTTTAAAAAAACATTATTCTAAAACTCAGTTTCCCTCAAAAAAACTCGTTTGAATGGTTGTCAAACATGGGGTAAATGGTCTTGAGTTTATAATAGAATTAGACTACTTTTTTTTTTAACAAGTATCCTCTCCAAATCCCTCTCTCTCTTTTGTATCTTTTGATTTTTCTAAGGTATTTTCAAATTTTTTATAGTTACCACTTCTTATGGTTGTATATTAGTACCTTATATATGTATACAAACATATTATTTATAGTTGTTCCTATTATGTTAATTATAAATGTGTTCTTGTTACATGTTTAAATATTTTATTTTATTTACTTTTTAAATATTATCTAATAATATTCTTTTTGGCATATAAAACATATCAAAAGTGACGAGTGACGAATAGTTTTTCATTACGAGCTATGATCAATTTTGGGGAGATAGGTAAGGCAAAAGTGTAAAAATGTGGAGAGCGAATTCGAGAATATCATAGGTGAAAAAGAAGAGGAAGTATGCCAAATTAACAAATATTGTTAGGTCACAAAAAAAAAACATATATATATATATATATATAATCATTTTGTGACAATTAAATAAAGAGTATTTCCCCATGGCTATATTTTCCATGTTGTACACGAAATACCTTGCATATACTATATTATTTATATGCAAGGTTCATGTAACGTAGCAAAAGCTATATAGTTAGAGATATAGCTCTTATTTGATTCCCATTTTCTAATATTCATTTTATTTCAAACTCAATTTTAACAGCACATTTCAAGGGACTCACAAATTTTATTGACTTTTTAACTACATATTTTATCAATTTTTATTAAAATTTACTAAAAATCTGAACTTTAGCTATACCAAACATGGATATAGTATTTCCGAACTTATTACAATATTTGATTGTGTTTGCAATTTCATGCTTTTCAAAACCCAATGTAGAATTTTAGGTGAATGAATTTTGTATTGGCACAGCACACGGGGAACATTTTGACTTCAACTTATTCAAACCTTCGAATTGCTCGATGCACTACGTGAGATCCTTAATCTTTGCACTACTAGATTATAATTTCTTGATTGAGCATATTTTAACTATTTTCCCCGATCCCACCCCCACCCCACCTAATCCTTTCAAAACTATTCCAACTTTTTAGATGAGCGGAGCTAAGATTTGCAGCTCGAGGAGACACTAAGGCCCTGTTTAAGCCAAATTATTATAGAATGA
>CAIGRT010104310.1:0-12098 GCA_903798405.1 Fraxinus platypoda | reverse complement strand
GTAACCAGACTGGACATTTTAGAACAACATGTGCAGCGCCCATATAAGGTAGTCCATCAGGCAATTTGGTTCTCCTTTTACCTGTAAAGATCTTATTTTCTATTTCATTGGTAAGAGAATCTCTGCGCATTTTTGGATAAGTAGGACATATGTTTTTTTTTTTTGTCACCGAAGGTAAAACGGATTAGTTTTGGCTGTGAATTCTTTTATCAAATGGAGATTATGTGGTATGAATGAACATATCAGTTGTGGCCCCTACACTAGTTTTACAAGTCAGTCAATTGGGCCCTTGCACTTCTAGGTATTAAAAGAAATTATTATGANTGAATTCTTTTATCAAATGGAGATTATGTGGTATGAATGAACATATCAGTTGTGGCCCCTACACTAGTTTTACAAGTCAGTCAATTGGGCCCTTGCACTTCTAGGTATTAAAAGAAATTATTATGAAGTGTTTGAATTCTTTTTACAAAGAGCATTGATCCTTGCAACTTACTCAAACGTTTTGAGTAATATTCTTTTGAAGGCTTCTTTTAATTTCTTTAGTTATTTGTTTCGCCTTATGCTGTCTCTTACTATTAATGGTTAGCTATCTGCTAATTATTTGCGAGTTGATGTGTTGTACACTACAGTTCCTACAACAGTTGAAGAATACCAAGACGTAAGAATTAATAATTTAATTGCTTACTGAAACGAAGTTCTCCAACAAGGGAAGAGGGGAAAAAAAAAAAAAAGGCAAGACAAGGAGAACACAAATCATAACTACTACGAGCGAACCATATATAAATGTACCATAATCTCAATCCAACATTTTCATGGAACAAAAACTAGCTATTGTTAGTCACGCTCATTTCAGTACAACACTATACCAATAACATCGCACGAATCTTGTGATCATTTGAACACGAATTGTTCTCTCGAAATTCAAAGTCCAAACCCAAAATAGGCAGCATCTGTGTTCCTAGTACCCATAACTAGACCCATAGACAGAACCATAGTCTCCAGTAGGTGGTGCATGGCCAGCTTGACCCACAGTATTTGCTGAAGGGGAAGTGTACACAGGTCCATGAGATGGATAGGGATTATAACCTTGGACAGGCAGACCGCCACCAGCGTTCTGTGCACCACCACTTGCAGCATCAGCAAGAGAATTCTGCATCATACAAGGGAAATTTTTTAAAAATCATATAATGGCCTATCCATATCTACTAACCAGTCTCTACTACAGCCCAACGAACCATGAAACGGTTATTGCACATAATTTCTATATCACTTCTTGATAACAAAGATGACATTATAAAAGCATATTAAAATGACGATGGCATAAGAATATGTAGCCCAAAAAGAGCAATACTTGCAATTGTCTATATATGTAAAAGCACAAGAACACAACGACTAGGAATTAGAATATCCCCCTCTAACGTCCAAAAGATGAAAGTGAGAAAAGCAGGCAGTACAATAATTAGATTCCTAAAACGCTAGGAAATACCTGTATCAACTGTTGTGCTGCTTGGACTTGCGATGCAGAGCCATTAATTTCAACAGTCATCTCACCAGGAACGCCTCTTGTTTCCTGTATTGCAATTGTTGCACCACTTGCACGACGAATATAGCTAATATTTGCACCATTCACACCAATCACAGCATCAGCATATGATAGAGGAATTTGCATGTTCTGTGTGACCTACAAAGCAAAAGATAGAAAAGACATTTAGTGGGATTAACGCAAATAGTATAAAACCAATCAAGCAGATTTGGATATAAACAAATACGTTTCCAACTATACAAGTAGAGATCAAAAAATACGTTTCCAACAATTAAAGATACAAACTCCTCAAAGGTTTGAAATAATACAAGGCTGTATTTGAATACAGAAAAATACTCTACACTAGATAAAAACCAATACAAAAAAGACAAGAAATTGAAATGCAGATCAAAGCAAAGAAATTCCACCTTTGCAACCACTGCTTGTTGTGGCTTAACGCAAATAGTATAAAACCAATCAAGCAGATTTGGATATAAACAAATACGTTTCCAACTATAGAGATCAAAAAATACGTTTCCAACAATTAAAGATTACAAACTCCTGAAAAGTTTGAAATAATACAAGGCTGTATTTGAATACAGAAACATACTCTACACTAGATAAAAACCAATATAAAAAAGACAAGAAATTGAAATGCAGATCAAAGCAAAGAAATTCAACCTTTGCAACCACTGCTTGTTGTGGCTGCACATTTGGTATATGAGCACCCATTGACACATCTCTGCCATAAGTAGGTGGACCCATACGAGGTTGCTTGTCTAAACTAGGCATGTCAACTGGTGGATAGTAATTATCGTATTGACGTGGAGGAGGCATGTGCATAGGATTGGGCCCATAACCATGTCCACCAGGATTCATGGGAAATGCTGGAGGAGGAGGTCCCCAAGATTGGTCAGGAAGCATGTTCTGGTTCCCTCGAGCATTTGGCATTTGCATCTGACAATGTGAAGAACGAATATGCATCAATATGCACAAAGGATACTGAATCAGAAAATTATACGCTTATTACTTGCCTGCGTTTCAAATATTCCAATAACGCTTCGATCAACTAAAAATTTCCTAAGATGTGTAGCAATTAATTCAACTGCCTTCTGCAGACCTTCAGGCTCCCCCTGTATCTCAACAATACTGTCGTCTGGTAAAGCAAATACTGGCAAGTGCCCTGCTAACATAAGAGGTAACATATTATAAGAAAATATAATCAAAAGAGATCGTCAGCTTAAATGGGAACTCCGACATTTAAGAACTCTCTCCCTGCCAAACGTAAGAAAGAAAAGAGAACTTGTTCAAGGGTTTTGTACAACAAGACTAAGAAGTGCATGTATTCCATATACTTGTGAAAAACTTGCACTTATAGCCTAAAATATTTAAAGGATTTTTTATGCTATTTTAAACACAAGACAAACCCTGTAACTACAAAAGAGAATTAAAGAGAAAAGCGAAGCAAGCGTGTCAAGTCTCCTACAATTGAAGTGCAATAAACCTCATCCCGCGTGAAGTTGCAACTTCCAGCTATAGACCACCAGTGACAAGAGACATACAATGCTTAACTTCAAAGTTTTATTTCTTTTACACTTTTCTTCTTGTTGTCTCTGTATTTGTTACCATTGCAAGTAGAGGATAAGGAAGTAGAAGAGTAAGGAAAGGGATAATAACGAGATGGTTTATAAAGGAATCAACTATAGTGATGATTTTATGGAAGACTTTTAGGCTACTTCTGGTTCTAAAAATGATTATCAATTTTGTTATGCAATTACTAATTTGATGATCTATTATTTGATGAATTTTTATGTATCTTGTGTTTGATAACATGTCAGACTTGATTTTGTTAAATTGTGCCAATAAAAATTTTCAAGATGGCTTATGGTTCTTGGATTATGAGGGGCATACTAGCGTTTTTTGTAATTTTATAAAAATCGTTTACTAATTTTCTTTTGAGGCTTTTCCTTTGACTCGCAAGGTAAAACACCTCGGTACACAATTCAGCCGTTTTGAGCGTTGCTACTGCTGTTTTTTTATTTTTTTGAAAGAGCATTCGGGTAAAATTTTAAAATTTAAACCTAAAACGTATTAAACTAGGAAGATAGTGCAGTTAAATTTTATAAAATTACATCTAAAAGGCACTAAAACGTAGGTAGGGCAGTTTGATGCAGAGAACCAAATATAGGCCTTGTTTGACACCCATTTTCATTCTCATTTTTTTTCATCTTTCTCCATTTCAACCACAATTCTCCAAATAAAATAATATTACACACAAATCTAAAACTTTTCATTACTTTTCAACCACACATTCTTCCATCAATCACTATTCCAGAATTCATTTTTTCCCCAAAATTTTTCTTTTTCTTCATTTCAACTATACATTCTCCAAATAAAATAATATTACACACAAATCTAAAACTTTTCATTACTTTTCAACCACACATTCTTCCATCAATCACTATTCCAGAATTCATTTTTTCCCCAAAATGGGTGTCAAACACAAGCATAATGTTAACAGATAAATGAAACGTGATTACAAATATAAAGTTTTCAAATGATGTTGTGAGACAACAGCGCGATGGTGGCGTTGCATTCTCTGATTCACATATACATATGATCCCAAATGAGCAAGTGGAAAATGAGAAATGAAAAACGAGAACTAGCATAAGGCACAGGACTTAATTCCCCAACTAAAAGTATAAAAACAGTTGCCACCAAAGAAAGGGGGAAACTTACCTCCACCCAGAACTCGAATGTTACAGTGAGAAGCATCTTGTACAGACTTTATAGTGGCACCCTGCTTTCCAATCAAGCTTCCAGCCTGTGTAGCTGCTAAGAGTAACCTTGTGCTGGCCGATCCACCCGCCCCTGATGCCGCATCCCTGTCTGCATCCACGATTCGCTTATGGACTTTAAGTAGCCCATCTATAGCAGGAGGAATTTGAAGATCTGGCTCTTCCTTTGCAGAAACCATTACCTATAAGAAAGGGGAAATACATGATTCAGTTGAGCACGACTATACATCAATCCTTCTTTTATAGGGCCAACACAAAGTATAATAACAATAATACTTCTGTAAGCAGCACCTTGAATTAGCACTAAGGTGTATTGCATATTTATGGATGCCTGGACAGACTGTCAAATCCAGGAATCATATCGAGAAAAATGAAATTGATGACAGAGGTTAAGCAAGATTAACAGAAATGCCTTAGCACCTCTTTATAATAGTATACAACCAGCAAGCAGTCGAATGGTGGAGGGAGTAAGGAAGCTCATTTACTCTCTGAGCTAATCATGCTAACAAACATCAGATGAGGATGGAAATAAACTTGGATTAAGAGGGAGAGAGAAAAATGATTGCAAGATAGCAGTCTTAACATATATAGCTCAGGTGTTCATGTTACCATAAAAGTATTCAAGCCACCTCCAGCAAGCATGCCTAGAACCAGTTCAGCAGAAATAATAAAACTAGCATCAAGGATATACAGACAATGTAACAAAAAATCTGTTGATCAGCCATACACCGTTACATTATGATCGGATATCAAGCTATAAGGTAGTATCTAAAACTGACATTTAAATTAGTCAGCCCTAATCAAAACTCATCCAGCGTATGATTCGAATAAACATATCTATTTAAAAGCATTTCTATCTTTTACACTATTAAACGCAAATTGTGTATTATGGGTCTCACATTAAACATACAGACTAATCCAACTTTTAGAGTCCATAAAATAGGTAGCACCAAGTATTAAAAATAACTAAAACCGCTCAATTCTAAGATCCATGTACTACACATTAACAAGTAAAAGATATCATTTAAGACTCCAACATCTTATATCAGATGGATTCGTAAAATTTAATATTTTTAAAGTTTGTCTCTTGAGAAACTATATAATATAGACCTAATTCCATGAAATGGGAAAAAAAATGTTCAGATTAGGAACTAACAGATATAAATAATAGATTTTTTCTATTACCAACAGATTTTATATCGTACCATAAACCCAGACAGGCATTAATTTCTTCTTTTCAATTTCCAAGTTATCCCTAGTTACTCGTTAATTATTTGAAATAAGTAATTTGTTATTTGTTATTGCTTCTTCTTAGTTTCATTTGTCATATTATTCTTTTGCGTAGAGTTTAACAACTTTGGCAAGACACCAATCAACCAAGTTCTGAAGTTACCAGATATAGAGCAATGCTCCTTTGTACAGATGTATGCACAATATATTTCTGACAGAGAGTCAGAAAAACATTTCAGCACTTCTAATGCTCAATGTTGATAGCTGCAATCTGGATCTTTGATTCTTCTGGTTTGAAGCCACCTGATAGATTGAAATGTTGATTAATTTGCAAAACCTGCATGGATTCATTGCGGTCACTAGATAGATAGAACTTATATTTTCATTTTGGTGGTTTATATGGATATTATATTGAACCTGTTAGTTATGATTAAAATTCAACTTGTCCTATAATGATCTGTTCTTTAATTTTCCATTCATTCTTTTTAAGAAAATCAAGTATCCTCCTCCCCCCTTCTCTTTCTGTTAATAAATTGATATGATGATACTTTTGAGCTTTATAAACTTCTCTGTTTTCTGTTTCACTGATATGTGAGGTTTCTGCATGCATAAACTTTCTGCACTTACCTTTAGCCAAAAGTGTGGTTCATTTAATCCATTTGATTAGTTTCAAGAATACAAGTAGACACTAATAATAACAATTACTAAATTGTTACTGTCATGTACTAAGGTAGACTGCTAAAAGGATGAAAAGAGAAATTTCGGGAAGAATCCCAAATACTCAAACTAGTTCATGGACAATATTAATTCTCATGCATCCAACATATTTAGCTCCCAAATACATCACACTTGACCGAATATTAAAAGCTTAGAAGACAGAAAGTTACAGACTATACATTAGATTACAGAGAAAGCAAAAGAAGTGACATCATAGTCACAATATGCGTTTAAGACGAGTACTACAAAATGAAAGAAATTGGAAAGTCAAAATTGGGTGGACAGGACCATGTCAGAATCAGAGCATGCATCCAAGCAGAAAAACTTTTAGTTGCAAATTTGTAAGATGCTCCTCCAAATCGCAGCACATAACACACTGCCTCACACATCCCAATCAATTTGAGAAAACAATGCTAGTAAGACTTGCATAAAACTAAAAAGTATATTTAAGAACTCACAGTTCTTTCAGTGGTCCCAGGAGGACCATCAAGAATCTTAATGCGAGCCTTGGTTTCCTCACAAGTTTTCTTGATATATTCACCTTTGCGTCCAATGATACTGCCAACCTTTTGAACAGGAACTAACATCCTAAATACATTTTCTCCAGGCCATCCAGGCCATCTCTTTTCCTCACTGCCTCTGGAATGATTTTCAGCTTCCAGTGTTTCTTCTGGAGGATGTGGGGTCTCAATAACATTCTCCATCTCTTCTTGCATATCACCTACGTTGTGCTCCTCAAAATTTTCCTCAGCCATGTATTGGAATGATAAATGAGCTGATCAAAATCAGAAATTCAGAGATTAATGATTATAGGAAAATATGCAACCAAAAAATGAAATAAATTGTGCACAACATATCAGAAGGTCGCAAACGTAGGAATACGTGTACATACACATCATAAACTATGTCTACTTACTGGTTTTAGCATCTTCTACGTTAATAAACAATTTGCAGCCAACAAGGCATTCAGGATTAAAATTCAAGATTTCTTCCAAATGTGTGAACAAGCTAGTACATAAAATTCGATAACAGCATCAAAATTAAAGGAGCTTTGAGTTTGCAAGCAACAGTTCGAATATACAGTCAAGCATTCAAGATGTTTATAAAGAAAGGCACACATAAACAAGGTGATATATTTTGATTTGCAACTCTTATTTTTTGTTGATGCGCCTCAAACAAAAATTACATTATAGTTTATCTTCACCGTGCTCACTTATATCAGAAGCCTGTCACGTGTTCTTTTTTTTGAACAACGGTGACAGAACACAGAAGTCATATATTAATAATCTTCATTAAAGTCATAAACATGCACTAAACATTTTGGATATAATAAGGCGGCAAAAAATAAACAGAATCACTGAATAAAATAAGAAAATCATACATGTTGATTGAAAAACTCAAGAAATAAAATAAGTCAGCCACCATAGAAACCCAAAAATTCGAAAATCCCTTAAAAAATAAAATTGCCTAAATAACTACCTTATCTTTTCCCCCATTAATACCCATCATAAGTAACTCAACAAAACATAAAATACAAAAATAGCCCCCAAAAAAAAACTCAATATCAGAAAGCCATAGATCCATCATATACACCTAAACTTTCACCGCATTCAACACGGGTATATAACCAAAAAAAACCTAGACAAGTAATGACTAAAATGTAAATTAAAAAATAGTAAATTATACTCGAACTAGATTCGACAATGATATCACAAGTAAGTGGTTATACGTATACATACACTTACGAAGTTGGAGAAGTGTTGAATTGAAGAGTGAGGGATTGAGGAGATTCGCAAACGAGAGAGCAAGCGGGAGATTGACGGAGGCTGCTGGAAGAATTGTCACGTAGGTTTTATAGGCAGGAAGGGTGTAAAGTTTCGATAATTTCATTTTAGTCCCTATATTTGTGTGTTTTAGTTGTAGAGTTGGATAATAACTTCTAAAACTGCAATTTCATTCCCATTGACTGAGTTTAAATTACAGTCAACCTTTATGTGATTAAAATGTTTGATGAGTTTATAATATGAAATGTTCTAAAATGTGTAATACGTGTCAATGCGTTTCAATCGATTATCAAGCATTATAAGAATATGCGTGCTTATACGAAACATATACGTAATTATGCATTTTTCAATTTTTAATATTATTTTTATTATGTTAAACTAATAAATAAATAAAATAATGCATTTTTGAATTTTTATACATATTCTTCAAATGTTTTGAAAAAAAACATATTATTCAAAGTCATAAATACTACAATAGGACAATTACTTGAAATTAATACATATTCTTCAAATTTTCAATGAAAACGTTTACTCGAAATCATAAATACTACAATTATTTGGTAATCAATTTCTACGATTAGATTAGATGTGAATATTAACTTAAAAATTCTAAATCTTGTCTAGCCCTTTATCGGATTCTAATTCAATCTCTTCTTATTCATCCAAGTCATCTTCTGTATCATTTGAAATCATCTTCATCGGGCGCCTTTATTTCAACTTATCTTGTAGATGGTAATATATCATTAATATCAAATTAATCTAAATCACCCAAGTGATTCTAGCAATGCACAATCTTGAATTATTGATGGTTGTGATGAGGAGGAGGAAGTTGACAAGATGTGATTGGATAAAAAAACTGACTATGTTTTAAGCAGTCAAATGATAAATTTTCATGTAGCATAATGTTAAGGATTATGTAGCATGATTGTAGAACTCAGAAAATCCACGAAGCATTCAATAGTGGTGAAATTCACCGGTCCTCATATGGTATGATCTTCAAGAAGCCCCTTTCGGGGCCAGACATTATTCACTCATATCATTTCCATTTCATTCAAGTCATTATTGTAACTTACAAAATGTTACTATTTGCTTCAAATGGTTGCAACATTGAGGAGGAACTTTCTTGTTGTGCATTCCTTGCTCGAGATTTTGTTTTATGTAAAAAAAAAATTGTTTTGTACATGCCTCTATTTGGATTGGATAAAAATTAAAATTTTAGTACATTTTGATAAAACTTAATAAGATTTGTGATTCCCCATAAAATGTGTGAGTGGAAATGAATTTAAAGATAAACGAGTTTTAAGAAATTGGGATCAAATAGGGGCTAAGTTTTGTTGTTGCAGTTTTCACGATTTGCATTTGGTTATCATATTAGAGTATCAAGTTGTGTAGCGAACTTTTCAATTTTCTGAAGCTATATGGCTTTTTTATTTTTTTTAATACGTTTGCTGTGTTCTTCGATTTATCAACCCACAAGTCCAACACACTTTCATTGTTTTGGGGTATTGTAAAAAATGCAGTTCAGCATACTTTGGCTGCTTTTCAAATGTTTATGGCTGTTTGATCACTTAAGCTACATGAATTTAACAAAATGTAATTTTTTTATTATCAACCAATTAAAGATTGAAGAGATATAATATGATTATTACACAATTTGTAATATGAATTACACACAGAAAACACGAGATATAATATGATCATCACAAAGTTTGTAAGTTAACAATTTAATACAGTTACAAAAATTATAACGAAATAAACAGAGTATAAGTCACAATCACCGTAAAAAAAATTACACGTGTTGTAAGTTTTCAAAGTTATATATATGTCAAAAAATTACATTCACGGTAGTTTTTCAAAAAAATTACATATACATAATTTTTTTTACGTAAATTGTAATTACCAGATTTTTTGCGTAAGTTGAAGTTGTCATTTTGAAAATTTTACCATTTTTTTCAACTCATTTGATGTTTTATCCCTATTTGTGTAACTTGCCCCTTTTATTGACATGATTCGACCGATCCAATAAAGTGTACATCATCAATATCTAGTAAAAAAAGAATGTGGAAATTACACCTAACTAGATTTTTTTGAAAGTTTCAATTTCAAAATTTAGATGTAAATTTTTTAAATACAAAAATCAGATGATAACATAATTTTTAAATATTAACAATAATATTATAAAATAAAATAAATATACAAACACCCTACTCACCAAAACAACCCACCCCAATTTAAATTAATCTATACAACCCACCTAACCTACCTTCGTTCACCCCAAACCCTAATTTCCCTTTCTCTAATTGCCCTACTCTTCCCCGGCAACACAACTTCGGAGTGGAGGCACAGTCGCCACTTCATCTTAATGGATGCTCAGCTCTTTGCCTCAGTGGATGCACAACTCTGCCATTTCGCATAAGTGGATGGGCTATCGGATGGTTACAGCGCCGGTGGAGTTGAGGCGTGGCGTTGTGGAGCAAAACCAGCTTTGCGCAGCGAGTTGAAGTGCGACGATGCGATGTGCCTCAGTAGTTTTTCCTAGTCACAGTACTACTTGTGGATCTGAACTTTTCTCCAGCGTTGCGGATCACAACTCTAGTGATATGGATCACAGCGCTGCTTATAGAGGTTTCTGTGGTGATTTTGCGAAGCTGAGTGGTGGTTTTTGTGGTGATTTTTCGACATGTTTCATTTCGATTTTTGAGGTATTGGTGGTGCAGGCAGTGATAGTGTGCTGTGGTGGTGGCGCCGACGAGTTTGTGGATTTTTTGGTAGGGTGGTGTAAATGGAGATAGAGGAGATGGTGGTGGTGGTGGTGTGCTGTGAGTGGTGCGGAGTGCGATGGTGGTATGTTGTGGTCGTGGTGGTGGATCTATAGTGCAGAGTAGATTGCGCCTCCAGCAGCCCAGATGGTAGCTACAACAACAATGATGGTGGTGATTTTTTTTTTTTTCGTTGTTGGAAGGGTGTTGGTGGTCATGTGGTTTTAGTGGTGTTTGGGTGGTAGTGGTGGTGATGGTAGTGGTAGTGGTGCGGCGGTTATGAGTGAGTAGTAGTGGTGGTAATAATGTTATCTACTGTATTTGAGATGATGGTTTTGCTGTCGGGAGGTGGAGGTGGTGGTTTTAGCGATGGTGGTTTCGACTACGATGTTGTTGGTGGCAGTGATCAGGTGGTGGTCACAAGTGCTGGCAGTGGTCACAAGTGATTTTGTTGATTGTGAGCCATAAATTGGTTGTCTGTGACCAATAAACAATATGTTACCAATGAAATACATAAATTGTGATTAATAAATAATGTGTTACCTAAAAATTTGTTAATTTGTGACCAATAATATGATAAATTGTGACCTACATATAATTTGTAGTCAATTAATTTGATGTTTTGTGACGATGAAATAAGTTGTGACTCATAAAATTTGTGATTTGTGACCAATAAATAATACGTGACTATTAATTTGATAAATTTGTGACCATGAAAGAATTTGTGATTCATAAAAAATTTAATTGGTGATCGAAAAATAAATTGTGACCTATAAATTTTGTTGTTTGCGAATGTGGCGTCTGTAATTGTGACTAATATACAATTGTGACCATAAATTATATATTGTGACCCTAATATATTTAATTAATAAAATATTCTTAATTAATTAATTTAACAAATAAAATTTAAATTCATATCTGATTTTTTAAAAAGTAAACATTTATCTCTTAGATTTGAAATAGATCATACTTAATGTCTTATTAATGAAATTTTCCCAAAATGAATATTCAAACAAAGCTAAGTAATATGAGGCCCATCTTTTCACATGTACGCCTCCAAAAATATAGGAGTTATTGACCCAAAAAAATGGTCCTATGACGTGGCCAACAGAAGATTAGAGAATCACTTCTTCAAAGAGCGAATTACAACATACTTAGATCAAATAGCCAACTTTATAGGTGAGGTTATTGAGGAGGACAATCCAATGTATCTCACAAGTTGTATTGTAATTAGTGGATGCATAAAGAGGGGGTTGGCTGTGGAGTGGATTGAGGAGAACCAATG
>CAIGRT010104300.1:0-13493 GCA_903798405.1 Fraxinus platypoda | reverse complement strand
CCCCCCCCCCCCCCCCCCCCTCCTCTCCCAATTTACAAGTTCAATCCTCAAATGTTCTGCCATCTTAAACCCTGCAAACTCAAAATGTGACTATTATATTATGATATGCTTCAATATGTGGACCCACCCTGCACCACTACCATGCAAAAGAACACTTCCGGACTCTTGAACCAGTATGGAATTATGGTCATGGCACAGACAAACATTGCATATAGACCACTCACAAAGACAAATGATGTAGACGATAGAGTTACATATGATCACTAACAATACATACACTATAATTTTTTGAATCAGTGATACCTTGAAAGGTACCATGAAAAGCAAAACCATTCACTGCTTAAGCCAAAACCTCCAGGTGCATAGCAAACTTATTCAAACTTTATCTTCTTCTACAAACGATAACGTGGATGTTGGTCCTTTTTCAACTTCCAGACCAAATACAAGGTTGTTTAGGTTGCTGTGTGCCACACTTGCCCCAAGAAACAACACTCAAGCATGGATCCAGCTATTGGACAGTTCTCTTCAGACATCTCTTCCCTTTCTCTCTTCCCCATTTCTGTCGCAAGTTACTTCTATTAAAGCTTCTAGACTGAAAAGGACAAGAGGACACAAAAATAAAAAAGAAAAAAAAGAAATATCTGACATGGTGTTATTAACAACATGCTAGAAAAGTGGAGAAGAAGAAAACTATAGAATCTCAATACTTCTACAGAAAAGAGAGAGAAGAATAACAGGGACCTTTTTTTGAAACAATATGTTAGATTGATCAGATGGGGGTGGGGGTACCATGATACGGTACTTGCTCTACAGCTCAAGTTGATTAGATTCAGACTCTTTGCCTTATATACTCTGGTTGATAAGAATGCTAGTTAAATGCATGGAAATCAAGTTTAAAACTAACCAATTGCAAACATTTGTAATTTGGGCTTTCCAGAATTACTTCCCATTTCAGAGTAAGCAAGTTTGAAGAAGCAGCAAATTGCAAAGAGAATTATTACCATTGGATTCCCTAGACAATATTCTCTTTGATAGACTTCCAGTTAACTCGAGCCATAAATACTCCAGACAGCAGACTTGCAGAAAATATATTACATTGCTTGATTTTCATAGATGCCCATCTAGAAGATGTAATCCTACCAGCTAAAAAAACTGAATGGAAGCAAAAAAGAAAATCTAAACAAACCATTATGGCTGGAAGAATTTATCAACTAACAAATAAATAAACATTACGCAAGAAACCATATTTAAGCAACTCAACAATATGAAAAAGCTTTTGATCGCAAACCAGTATATTGAACATCACCATAGCTCCTTCCTTTCTTTGATTCTTCTTCCCTTTTCTTTTGGGAGGGGAGGGGGGGTGCAGGGGGACTAACAAATGATAGCATGGATACTTTAGAGCATGTTTGGCTAAGCTTAAAATTCAATTAAAATTGAAAATATAGCCGTTATTGGGTCCCACTCGTCTAATAAAAGTCAACAATAACGGCTACTTTTTCAATTTTAATCTGATTTTAATCTCTACCGAACACTCCCTTAAAAGAATAGATTTAGTCAGAAACAAGTGGTTACTAAGGTGGAAAAGCTTATATTAGCAAAAGAGGGCCACTGAAAATGGCTACAATCTTTCAAGTACCCATATCCTTATGAGGTAAGAAGTCCCACTCAGAAATAATCAGCTCTGAAATGCATGTACAAACTAACCAAATCGAACCAAAATTTTCATGTAGCTTTAGAATACGTGTTGATCGTATGAAATGGGTCAACAACCCTGTTAAAAGAGCTTCTAGAGTTACAACAGCAGGTCATCACTTTGAGATGAACTCCAAAGTGGCCGACTATATATCCATATTATCTTGACGTACCCAAGGAAACCTTCTCAAGTTGTACAGTCCAATCTTCTCCAAGTACACTGGGATTCGACTCCATTGCAACTCGAAAATCTAGCATTGACACTGAAACAAATCTATTATGCTTCTGTAAACATGGCAGCGGCCCCATCCTGTTTATAACCTGATGATGAACATTATTGAGGAGCTTGTGTTCAGACCTTGAAGCAGCTAAATCCAGACAAGGTTGCAGTAATCTCTTCATAAACATGTCCAGCCCATTATTTAACAAGTTGGCACAATTTGCTGAGATAGTCAAACCCTCGGTCTCCAACATCTGTTCCAACTTCATCCTTAAAGAACTGGTATCAGGCAGCTCACCAGTGTTATAACAGGTCTCGGCATTCAGGTAAGGTGATAAGCCATGCACCTTCCTTAATCCTTTCGTATTAAGAGAGATCCCAAGAGGAGCCCTAAGAGGGGTTCTACTGTAAACTCCTGGGCTTCCAGCAAATTGTTCGACCTCTTCACCCTCTTCGACAGAGGTGACTTCAGCAGGAGGCCTGCTACCTAAAGATAACAATTCGGTGGCACTCTGCTGTTCCACAACCTTCGGTGTCGAATCTTCACATCCCACATTGTGGGTCTTCCCATGAGGCCTGAGAGGGCTTGCGATGTCCTTAAATGTGTGATCTTGAAGGGTAGAAGATCTCCCCTTCCTAGGAGACTGAAGAAACACATCTCTAGATAGCGAATGAAGACTACTTTTTTGATACCCATTCGGAACTTTCAAATTCAACGAAGCTTGAGCTTTTTCATGTTTAGGTGAAGGAGTCTTGGAAATACTGGCATTCTTGATAATTGCTCTGAGAAACCCATTATGAAGCGAAATATTCTCTCTCCCCAATAATCCAACACATAGCTTACCAAACTCCGATTTGCTAACCTTGAGGCTTAAATACCTATTCAGTAGATTAAAATATTTATCTGCTTTTTGGTGACCCAACCTCCTTTCAATATGAAGTTTCAGCTCCAAAGTACTAATTTGGGGGAAACGCCTATCTCTCGACATTTTGGCTCACAAATTAATCACTATCATCTAAAAGGAATATATTTCATTAAACACAAGAAGCGCCACAAAATGCAACCAACCCATATTCGATTTCCTGTTCCAAAACATTAATTCTTGTCAAACCTCACCCTCAGTGAGCGTAGTCAAGAGCACTTGCAGACAAACACCAGTAGGCAATACTCTGCAAAAAATAGCAAAATCCAAATGCAAATCAAACTCACAACAGTAGGTATCACTTCACTCTCATAAAATCCCGAATTCAACAATCAAAGACAAACAATTAAGCACATAATCGTGATTCAATAAGCCAAATGAGACCACAATTTAACGAGAAACACAAAAACAACTCCAAGAAGCAAACTTTATCCAATCCCAAGTGAAATTCTAACTTCCGACTTAGACACTTGTGTGAAATTTCAATCTAGAACCAACAAAACCCATTAAAGCCACCAAATGCTCATTTTAACCAACAAAAAAAAGAAAAAAAAAAAAGAAACTTTACCTGATTTAGGTGAGCGCCAAATTAATAAATATGCGGCTTGAATTTCATAAAAAAACAGTGAATTTTCGTAGCAGCAGTACTGATCGAGCTTCGGGCGGGTTAGATAGAGAAAGCGAGGAGACTATTGGCCCTCGAGAGATTCTTCTCACGTCATACCAGAGTCAAAGGCAAGCGTGTCCCTTTACAAGTGATGAAGAACAATAGACAAGTGAATCCGAAACTTGTTTGTGTAGGGGACGAAATGGGAAGGGCTCCTTTTTGGGTTCGGAATCATTTACGAGGTCTGGACCAAAGTTTTTGGGAAGAATTAAATTCAATAACGCTATGTGTACGCTTTCAATCACAGTACTTTTACAAAATTTTAAAAAATGATCATGTGGCAAAGAAAAAGGAGTACGCTATAGGTAATTTTAAAAAATGGAAGAAATAAAAACTCTATTTAACAGGTCAATTTTCGAGATAATTAAGTCAAAATATTACATTCTCAATATCATTTTAAAGTCCTTACGATCTAATTTTTAACATCATTAACTACGTGTGAAACGGTCGCAAATGTTATCTCGAGTCAAAGTATACCACTCCCAACTAGTATTTCAAGAATTTCGATAACACATTAACTTCAAAAATTCTCCGACGATCGTACGCTAGTCGAATTTCTAAATTGCATACGTTATCTCGAAGTTCATTTCGAGAACTACAATCTATTCTTTTAAAATATCCATGCTATCATCTAAAAGGATAAATTGAATTGCCTAATCGTATATCAAAAATTGTTAAACGTGCTTGTTAAAAAGAGAAGTGTAACTTGTCTTTTCTATATTTTTTTCAATTATTTCATTAATATTTACTATGTTTGAGCCACAAATTTTTTAATATAATTTACATTGTTTTATTAGAAATTTTACATGAAGTTTCATATCTTGTGTAAAATTTTCTCCTAATAAAATTTTTAACGTCATACTACATAAAATTTCCAATAAAATAATGTAAATTATTTTGAGAAATTTGTCACGCAAAATTAACAAACGTTAATGAAATAATTTAAAATTTTTAAAGAAAAGACGAGTTATACGTCTCTTTCTAATGCGCACGTTTGATGCACATTTAGCTCCCGTTTGGCCCCCATTAAACTAAATTTTATTTTTTTATCTCATATTTTCAATCACACAATCTTTCATAAAATAATATGACACGTAAATCGAAAATTTTTCTCCTTTTTCAATCACCAATTCTCCAAAAAATACTATTCCACCCATTAAAATTTGAAATAATGGGGGCAAATAGGGGCTTAACTATTTTTTATGTTCGTTTCGATAATTTGATTTGTCTATGATGTAGTTTTCGAAATGAATATGGAGATAATGTATGCAAATTACGAATTCGGCTAGCGTATGATCGTCAGAGAATTTTAAAGTTAGTGTGTTATTGAAATCCTCGAAATATTAGATTGGAACGATGTAGTTTGACATGCGATAATATTTGCTAGGTTGGCCGTTTTGCGTGCTATTAATGACATGAAAAATTAAGTTGTGAGCATTTCGAAATAGTATTAAGAATCCAATATTTCAACTTTGTTTAACATTCCGAAACTATCTCGAAAATTGACTGTTAAAAAGAATTTTTATTTCTTCTGTTTTTTAAAAATTACTAGTAGCATACTCTTTTTCTTTGCCACATCATCATTTTCTAAAGTCCTATGATTGAAAGCATGTACGTATAGCATTATTGAATTAAATTACTGGTACACTTTTCTTTAATCTCGGAATAGGTGGCGGTTTTTAAATTCTTCGTGAGTGATGCTACATGTATGTTGTGATGATTTTGAGAAAAATGAGTTTTTTGATAATGTGTAATAAATTATATTATTGTGACAATATTCAATTTAAAATGAATTTGAAAAACATAAAATTTAAATACGGGGTCGAAACAAGGATTTTAGATTATCTGCTCCAGTAAAAAATGGCCAAATTGAAAAAAAGAAAAAAACAATAAAAAGACAACTAATTAGGTAATACAACCATTGTGGGAGTTTTGTGTTTTTGCTAATCAAGGAAATTCTTTTAGTGCCTTAAAAAATAAGTACTAGCTCATATTTAAAATATATATATATATATATATATTTCCAACCACACATTTAACATGATCCACAATTATTTTTCACTTTTCAACCACATGTTCTTAAAAAAATATGAGAGATGTGATTATGAACAATAAGGATTTCCTTATGTTACATTGAGATCTGGCTTTCATTAATGCATGTCATGCATTTTTCCAATGTAAATGATGTAAAATAATATCCACTGCAATCTAGCATATCAAAAGCTATTTATACAACCATCGTTGATAATCGTGGTGTTGTCAAAATTCAGGACGTAAATTTAAAAAACAATTTTTAAAATGGATGAATGTGATGTTGTCAGTGTAAAGTTGTTAACCAAAGTTGTACAGTAACATGATTGCATAGCATATTCAACGAGTTGACTTCGACTTTAGAAAAGTCAAGAAGGGCTAATCCGAGGTTCTCAAAGCTCGATTTCTTCATGTACAATGTTGAGCAAGTTGACTTTGTGCAAAAGACACCGAAGGTACTTGGCTCAAGTTGGTTTGATCGAGGATTGTACTCAACCCACAGGCGGCCATGTTACCATTTCAAACTGTAATTTATGCATGACATGAAGCTTGTGGTGCAATGTCAATGACAAGGCATTACTGTATTTTTAGTGTTAGTAACTCCCTTTCATTCTGTAAGTATCTGTTAATTTGAACCCAGAGACTGGTATGGTTTCTTAATCTAATATCTAATTAAACACTGACTTAGCATCAGATGGTGGACATCTATCCTGTTTCATGTTAACAAACTTGTTTGTATTATTTTTTCATAACAAGACTGAGATTGTTTGACAAAGTTTTTGATAAAACATTTAACAGATTTTGATAAAAATTGATAAAAGTTACGAGTCTTATGATTAAAATTAGTTGTAAAGCATCAGATTTTGATATGTAGCTCATTTTGATTGACACCAAACAGTGACTTAATTTCAACTTGAAAAATAATACAAATAGTTGCTGGCATTCGCCATTCGACTTGCTATAAAAATTAAAATGGAGTCCCCAATGCAAAAAGATGCAGCAATTTAGCTCTAATTTAACCACATCTCTATGCTTTCTTGGTTTATTTTGTTTCCAAGGAATCGAGAACAATTATGAGCATCATAATCAGGTAAGAAAAAGAAATTCTTGATCATACAAAACATTATTGATCAGTAATCAGTACATCTAGAGACGTCATGGGAGAAATTATAGTAACATGTACTAAAACTAATAAATTTGACATTAATTTCAAGCCAAGGTATCATCAAATAGGTAGCCAAGCAGTAGCAAACACAACATTGTGTCCTTTCCATGTAAGAACAACATCTTCTTCTTCCCTCTTTAGTCCCCAACCTGCTGCATGTTCATCTAGCATGCTTTTCACTTCTGTAATGGCTTCTTCACTGAAAGAGATTCCCCGAAAACTAGCATTTCTCATTCTTTGCACCCACTTGCTTTTAGGTTCAAGCCTTTCAACTCTCTGAGGCCCTTCGTGAGCAATTACATTTTCGATCTTCCAACAAATATCGGCTTCATACCATTGCCTCTGCTTGCTCCCCCGGGGCAGAAATGTGTCCACAGTGTCAAAGGGTATCCATAGATAATTGTAGGCTGACCTTAATCTGTGCACTAGATTGTTTGATGTAAAATCTGCATCTTCATCGACTAATATCATGATTGTTGGATCCAAACTTCGTAATGCCTCGAGGAACATTGATCGAAGGAAGGAATTACTCGAACAAGTTTCAATGGAAATTTGAGGTGAATTAGCGTTTTGAACCACTGGTAGGGTTTCATCTGGTATGTAATGAAGCATCATATGTGAATTTATGACCAATGCCTCCCCATTTTCTGCACTTATCAAATGTTGCATCCTTAGTTGTTCTATTAAAGAGGAGAACCCGTCTGAAGCACTTGAAGGAATGACCCTAAATTCCATCACTACATTACGACACCTAGAGAAGTTAACTAATTTTGTACCTAATTCCTCGTAGGAAAGATCTAGCATAGGAGGGAAATCTTCTGTGGGTCCAGCCACCGTGAGTTTGACCAGCGGCGCCACCTCAAAACGGGTGGCTATGGCATCTATCAGGGTTGGAATTTGCATGCAGTGTGTCGAACTTAAGTCAACTATATGAACCACTGAATACCCTTCAACAGCTTCTAATATGGCTGCATTTGCTGCAGTGTATCCGAACCGATGCCACGGAGTTAAATCCACAAAACTAGCAAGTTCAATAATAGAGAATTTGTGGTTATTCATGGCTAGATTGGTGTGCACGTTTGCCATGGCAGTGAGCAATTTACAGGTTCCACTATTCGCAGCACGGGCGATGATGGCTCGAAGGAACCCACACGTTAGGCGCTGGTTCGAGTCACCATCTGGTGGGGCAATATTGTTTAGAACCCACAAAATTTGTTGTGCAAGAGTTGCATCGTTGGTTTCAATGGCGTTGGCGCAGTGGACTAACAGTTGTTCCATGCAATTGGCATCCCCAAAACTCCCCAAAGATTTGGATGTGGGAAAACCAAGCCATGGCCGTGCACTGTAAACTTGATTATTCATGTTCATATTCAGGCTTGTAAATGGAGAAATTTGGTGAGAAGGTAGTGATGGTAGTAGGGTCTCAGTGAATCGCATCATGAGATAGTGGGTATGTTGGGGCGTGTTCCAAGATGAACAAATAGAATTAGGACAGTAAGTAAGAAAGGGACGAGACTAAAAGTGGTACCTGATCATTGGGAAACGATCCATAATTGAGCTTCTGTAATACAACTTTTTGCCGGAAAATCCTGTCAACAAATCAAGGAAATAGACTGTTCATCTTTTTCCTTAAAGATGAGCTATTAATATTCTTTCTTGCCCCATGCACAGAAAAAGGACTGGTTGAGGTCAAAAATAGGCAAAATAGACTCTTCTTTGATGCCTGCAGATTTTTTCAGCCTGTAGAAGAAAATTTAAGAAAAAGATAGCAACTCTTCGAAGATTTAGAAAAAGGGATTTGAGAATTCAGAGAGAAAGATGAAGAGAAAGAGATGGGTAATATAGAGGGATTGGATTTTGGTGGCATGTGAGGTGGCCGGCCTGGAAATTTGTCTACTTGTGGGAGTTGGATTTTGTCGTGTAATGGTAAAGACTGAAAGCAGTGGAACTTTGGCTTACTCACGGGTTATCATACACAACACATCATGAACAAATCATATCCTGCACATTATATTCCATTCTATATATATGCTAATTAAGTTCATGTTTGGCTCAAATTTTTTAAAATTTATTTCTTAAAGAATTCATTTTTAACTATACATTACGAGGGTGTTAGGTAGGGATTTAGATTAGACTTTTAGTAGATTGTGATAGAAAATTTTAAAATGTGTGGTTGAAAAATTGTGGGACCCATGAAAGATGTGGTTAATATTGATTGTTTGACTTTGACTTAGATTAAAATCAAATTTTAATTCAAAACAAACAGGCTTTAATATGAGAACAACAACTTTTATCAACTTTTTCACCGCATAATTATTTCATCAACTTTTATCAAAATTTACTAAAAATATGATTTTTAACCAAACCAAACGGGAGTTAAATGTATTCATCAAGTCCAACCTCTAAAGTCTAAGCTACACTTGGTTATTGTTCTTTAAAGTGCATGTTTGGCAGTACCATCACACTATAACAAGCTTTTAGGGTTTTTTTTTTTCTTTTCTTAATACTATCTAGAGCATGTTTGGTACCGATTAAAATCCAATTAAAATTGAAAATATAGCTGTTATTGGACCCCACGCGTCTAATAAAAGTCAACAATAACGACTAGTTTTTCAATTTTAATCTGATTTTAATCTCTACCAAACGGGCTCCTAATTTTCTAATGACGTGATTCACGTGGGTTCAAACTTCAAAATTATGTTTTGAAGAAAAGTAAAAAAGAGGAATTGATTACAATTGAAATTAATATAGTTTGTGCATCCAACGATAGAGAGTAGGGTGACAAGGATCAACGATGTCGCATGATGAGGGACCCTTGAGTGACTGCTTGGTGATGCAGCCAAACTTTTACTTGTTTTAATAAAACAAAGTAGGGGTCATTTTCAAAGCTAATTATTGAGGATCGATGAGATTGCTTCATGATTCCCTATTCTCCCATTCTATCCACCAAAATTAGTCAATCTTTCTTGTATAAAAAGGGTTAAATGTCAAAAAATCAAGTAGTAAACTTTGTTCGTCTACAATTATTAATAACTTCTAAGAAACAATATTAGTCGTTTATATGGATAATAAATGAATTGTAGTCACGAATGCATTGTTGAAATTAATGTTTGAATTTAACTGAATAAAAAATGAAACAATAGTGGTTTTTTAGGAAACATGAACAAATAAAAGAGGAAAAACCCTAATTGAGAAAAAGGGTTTTATTTGTAGTGATATAATTGTTTAATTTCCTAGCAATGTAACTCTGATTAATGCCATTTAGACTAATCATCAGCTGTCTAGATAGACAAATATTTAAAAGTTAGAGAAGGTCCATATATATTTTATATTTATTTAAGTGAGTGTTTGATGGAGATTAAAATTAGATTTTTAACTCATGTTTGAGCCACATTAAAATTTTCATTCTCATTCTTCTACTCATTTTCAACCACACATTCTTCAATAAAATAATATTTTTCATCACATCAATAACTTTTTCTTTCATTTTCAACCACACATTCTCCATCAATCTACTATTCCAAAATATATTCTTCCAAAATAATGTGGCTCAAACACACCCTTAGTAGATTGTGATAGAAATTTTTGAAATGTATAATTGAAAAGCTATGGGACACGTGAAAGATGTGGTTAATATTGATTGTTTGATTTTGACTTAAATTAAAATCTAATTTTAATCCAAAACAAACAGGGCCTAAATCTTGTTTTCCAAATATCCGTTCACATACACACATTGTTTATCCTTTTATCAAAAGTCCGATCCTCAATATTGATATATAGAAAGTGACTTGACCTCAAAATTTTCCAAACTTTGATACCGCATTAAGTACTCTATCTAAAAACTTAGATTATTATAAATAAACACTTTGTAATCGTTTAAATCTTATCTTCCACAAAATATATGAATATTTACATCATGTCTCGTCACTAAGCATAAATGTAAACGCATTGAATATCTTATCCTGTGCTAATATCCACCGGAAAGAAAGATCAAACCTGGCATGTAAGCGACGGAAGAGAATTGTAAATGGACAGCAATATATATGTGAAGATGACACACGATGAAAAACGGGTCCATTTATCTTTTATTTCTTATTTGGAATTTCCTAAACGCTACACGTGAATACACTCACTTTTCTTGCCCTACACAATTTTTTTCTCCGTCAATTTGCCTCATACCCCACCTCAAAAATAGACTACACGACCCATTTTATGTAATATCTGCAACCACACGAGAAAGAATGGCCAGAGTGTATTTTTTCCATTTCAAAGATAATGCTTAAATAATTTGCATGAGATATTTAGCTTCATGTTTGATATAGCAAAATATACTGATAAAAATTTAAGTCAAAGTCAAAAATTAATTTTAACAATACATTATATTAGACTTGCAGCTTTTATCACCTTTATAACTATATATTTCATTATTTTTTTTATCAAAATCTACTAAAAATCTTATTTTTAACAAAATCAAACAGAGGCCTATCGAACCCAAGAAGAAAAAATTAGTATGCAAGTGAAGNCCAGACTATTTCCTGGACCGCCCAACACCGGTGCCTCAACGCTGGGCGGAGGTAAATCGCGGGTTATGCCCAATCAAGCCAGTGTCCATACAAGCTTTATACTCCTGGCCCCAGGGAGCCCTCCTACAACCGATTTTTACAACACCAAGCTGCTCTACCACATGGTTTGGGTATTACAACACTTGGCTGCTCCTTCCGTGATTCGAACTCCCCACACTGGGGTTGCAAGCCCAGCCTTGCACTGTCTTTGCAATCTTGGATGTGCCCCGGGGCACCTGAATCGATTAGTTTAGTTGAGAGAGAGAGAGAGAGAGAGAGAGATTGTTGAAAAATGAAGTACAAAAAACAAAAACCTTTGATTACTTTAAATTTGCATAGATCCAATTCACGAAGGTTTGAGTTTTCTTTAATTATTTTATGTTTTGTGAAGAAATATATGTGGCAGGAAAATTAAAATTAGATGATCATTAAAATCCAAAATTATGGTAATTAATTTGATATTTAATTAAAACAGACAACGTGACCACAAATTTGTCTATTATATTTCCAACCGCATAAGTCAAAACAAACGTTAAAATTATGTCACGTAGGAGTGATTAGTATAATTAAGAGTTTTAGAAATTAAAGTAACCTCATTAGCCACCAAAAATTGAAAAGACATTTGTCACATCATTAAGAATAATTAACACTTTAATAATGGTGTTAATTAGTGTATAATTATAAGTTTTATAAACAGAAAAAACACACTCTGGAACTGGAAGGTAGTTGAAATTAACAGGAACAAGAATCCAGATTAATTCATCCTCAATTTCAAAATACTTGGTATAATAGTATAGTTTAATGTCAAAATCGACTAATCCATGTTTATTCTTTCTTCACCAATTAATTTAGTTCCCTTTATTGTTTGTATTTCTAGCATAGTTTTCTCAACTTATTTATCCAATTAATTTTGATTCACGTTGTTGAGAATGGTTGTTAATTTTTTATATCGAAACTGAAAGGTAAGCGTTTTGAAAACAAATATTCAAAAAAAATTGCGACCTTTTGTGATGTTAATTACACGAATCGTGGTTCTGTAATAGTTATTTTGTGACGGCTAAGACATCAAACGTCACTTTCCATCGTAGAAGGATTTTAAATATTTTAAACGTCCTTTATAATGATTGTTGCTTGTTACAAATTATATCGATGACTTATCGTGACAATGTCTAGACGTTGCAAAAGTCCATAACTCGTGTCGACACAATCATTGTTTCCTCAAATATTTGACATGAAGAAGATTTACAAATAAGTAGGAGTGAAACTCAAATACACAATATTTTCTCTTTTATAATACCACATTAAATTTTTCGTTTAAAAGTTTAAAAAATTAAAAATTAGAAAACTATTTTATTTGTACTTGCATTATTAACAC
Source organism: Fraxinus platypoda (assembly GCA_903798405.1). NCBI lineage: Eukaryota > Viridiplantae > Streptophyta > Magnoliopsida > Lamiales > Oleaceae > Fraxinus > Fraxinus platypoda. The sequence goes on along the minus strand of CAIGRT010104300.1, from coordinate 855 downwards.
TCAACCCAAAACTCAAGCTGAGAAGCTGACTCACTTTTTTGTCTCTTCTTGTCCTTTGTAAGTGTCTTAACTATAAAAAGATACATATATAATCGCATCTAGTTTTGGAAATCCAAAGAGTATTAGAAGAATCTGAAAGAAAGCAGAAAGTGAGAATCAAATAAGTCAAAAAAACTAATTTAATTATAAACAAGCGATAATTTCGAGGATAAGTTAAGGTACAAAAACTAGAGGACACACGTTGTAAAACGCAAAAAAAAAAAAAAAAAAAAAAAAAAAACAGAGCATTTTTTTTTTTGGAATTTCTCGCTAAGGGAATTCTCTTGAATCCATGCAAATTTGGATTTTTTGCTTTATTATTAAGACAAAACATAAAACAAAGTGCATTAGCATCAAAGTAAGGAGAGTAACCACGTGTTTAAGATACCTAAATCAGAAAACTTCTATAAATTAATAGTAATTTAATTTATCCATAAAACAGCACATAATTCAGATACAAAGGCCGGTCTTGAAATTTTAGGTGCTCAGTGTGATATTTTAAAACGGGGTCCTTTCATGTAATTAAAAAATATATTTAAAATATTCATTTCAATAATATTATTTCATTGCAAAATATGACATTGAATTATTTTTGTTTATATGTCGTGAATAAGAAAAATACAAATAAATCTCAAAATGACGATATTATGATGTAGATTATACTATTATAAAGCAAGCAAGAAAGACTGATTGTAGAGTTTTTTCTCTTCTCTATTTGACTGTTCTTTGTGGGTTAAAGGGCGAGGAGAGAGAAATAGCGAAAAGAGATTGAGATTAGTTTTTCACACTTCACTTTATGTTGTCGAAAATTCGACT